>JAMXBB010000002.1:12482772-12698737 GCA_024138015.1 Lumnitzera littorea
ATTTCGTGCAGTTCATGTTTATTAGGTTCACCACTCGCAGATTTGATTGAGGATTTCCTCTAAATCCCTTCGTAATTTTACTTAAAAATTAGTTCGAATGAATCAAACAGCCGAAGCGAGATTTTGATGAGAAAAAATCGCCATTTACTAATGCAATTTTTAGCGATGGAAACAAAGATATGGAAAAAAATTGAACTAAAAAGCTCAAAATTTTAGTTAGAAAAATTTGGGAAATAAAAAAGTATACCTCAAGTTGGTCACCAAGGTTGACAACAATGGAGTGGCGCATCGGTGGCACATCGATCCACTCGCCATCCTTGAGGAGCTGAAGGCCACTAACTCTGTCATCCTGGAAGAGGAGGATGATGCCGCCGGCGTCGGTGTGGGCTCGAAGTCCCTTGATCAGCTCTGGTTTAGGGCATGGTGGATAATTGCTTACCTTGGTGCCATAAGTTGGACCCCTTGATCCATAAAATACCTTTTTCAAGTAACCTTTCTCGAGTCCAAGATTCTCACATAGCAAATCAAGGAGTTCCTCTGCCAATTTCTCTAACTTCAGTGCAAATTCCCTCATGACTTTCCTGCATTATTGATAATGTTATGAATTATTAGGGTCTTGGTTTGTAATATATAGTACATCCTATTATTTTTTTGACTCCATACCTTATTATATCCTATTAACGTACTTTTTGGTTTATTAAATTGTTGGACATGATTCGTGTACCTGTACTCATCATCCAGATCTGGGATTTCATTAATGTTTGATTCAGGGAGATGTTTAAGGTAAAATGTACTTTCCCAATCCATATCATTGACCTCATTTTGGACAGCTTCAAGTCCTTTGCTTGCAACTAATTCTCTAAACCTTTGTTCCATACATTTCTTGTAATGATCCTTCGTCATCCTCTCCACTTTGTCCATGAACTCATGAGATATCCCATGATTCACAAGCTGCATTTCCAAAACATACACGGAAGATTAATGATTATAAAAAATATATATATATATATAAACAACTCATACACCCATGCAAAATCATTAAATGTAACATGCATAGACAAGAAAAATGAAACAAACATGTTAACTAATACCTCTAAGAAGCCCCATTTCTCACAAGCATCATTGATTTTCTCCATGGTGATTGCTCTCTTCTCACCATTGAGATTCTCCATGTTGATAACTGGGAAGTTCTCCATTTTCCTTTTTTGCCTTCTTTTACGTTCCTAAAGTAAGTTAAGTATCAACTAAATCTCGCTTTGTTTTGATTTCTTGTGTTGTGTTTACTTGTGTGTGGATGTGAGTTTGGGCGTGTGTGGTAGGAGGTATTTATAGGAGTTTTGTGAGGGCTGTTGGGAAATTATGGTTTGACTAATTATGTGAGATTATGCAAATTTTAAACAAGAAAAATAATAGCAAAATAAGATGGAAAACGTTTTGGATTTCGCCTGCCACATCATCACATGTTAAAACCAAGCCCAAAAGAGGAGGAGGCTAATAGACCTAAGGTCAGCATTCCTTGTTGAACCTTCTGTTCTTTTCTCTTTGGAGGGGTTGGCTGTGGATCCATTTTGGTGGGTCATATCTTAATATTCAAAATTTTGACTAAACTAGTTTCTCACGTACCTTATTGCATATGGCATTTTTTCGTGTGTGGAAAATTTATGCCGAGGAAGGTGGTTGGTTCTTCCCCACCATTTCCAAGAAGATGATGGAAGTTCTTGGCGACGTTCACAGAAGATTGTAGACATCTCCTTGACGTCTTTTTTTTTTTTTTTAATTATATATATTTTTTTCAAGTCTTGCAATGAAAATGGGCTTATTTTTTCAAAAAAGAAAAAGAAATAAAGATGGGCTTGTTCAGTAGACCCATTGAACTAAACTCCTTGAATTATCTAGTTTAACATTTGGTCGTTGAAATTAACTCATTAAATTTTAACAAGTTAATTTTAAGGTCTAAAGATGAATTTGATGGTTTCATCTATTGAACCTTAAAACAAATCCGTAAAAATGACCGGATAGTATTGCTATAAATATAGAAGCCAATTTATATTGCACATATAAGATGGGCATAATTTTGTTTACTCTGTTACATACACATTATTAATTATACTAAAACTTCATTTGGTTAGTATCATCAGTATGAAAATCTTTCATTCCAATGCAAGGACCTACCCTCCGTCCATTTGTTTGATGCTTTGACACTTTAAAGGACTACTCACATAAAACAGGAAGAAACAAGGCTAAAAACAACATTAGGAGACACCACTCAAAATGACATATCATATATTTGGACACTATAGTAAAAACATGATTACATAACTAATGGACGCAAATAGAGGGGGTTTGGAAAAGTCTCTAGCCTCATAATGTTCTTTTTTTTTATTTTTTCGGGTGGAAAGAGGATAATATATTGATAATAAAACAAAAGGGGAAAATGTTTCCTTACGTCAGGTTGAGGAGCATGAAGCTCCTAGCCATGTACTCACAGTAGATAAAGTAGAAAAAAAACAAGTAGAAGTAGTAGAAGGAGATCTTTTCTCCCTATACAAACCAAGACTATATACATCATCTTTTAACATACTAAGACAAAAAAGAAGAGGAAAGATAAAAGCTTCTTCTTCGACATGCTGATCTTGTATCCAGTGAGCTATGCTATAAGCTACTTTGTCAAGTTCCCTAAGGATAGCTTCAATTTTCGACTCCTCCATCAACAATAGCTTTTCCTTGCAAGCAGTTAGGACATTATGATAGTTTAGCTTATGATTATGGTTAGCCATTAATAAAGATGCTGTAATGGAAGAATCCGTGCAAATTTTGACTCGTAAGAGATTAGCATTTAAACGGTAAGTTATGCCCTAATAAATCGCCCAAAGCTTGGCTATTAAGATGTCAACATGACTAAGTTTTCTAGCCGAACCATGAATCCTCCTTGATGATCTCGGATAACTACAGGAAGAGTAGCTTAATTGGTTGATGAGAAAATAGAATCGTCTGTATTTAATTGATTCTACCCTTGGGGGAAGGATAGACCAAGTGAGGGTAATTTTGTCTGTAAATGACCAATCCTTTCTTTATTTGATATATGTCCAATATTCAAAGATGTATGACCTAGTACTTCCCTGAAGATTAGCTGACAAAGAAGAATGATTGTAAAGGAGGTGATTTCTATTAGTCCAAATTCTCCATAACAAAACAGGAAAGATAAATTGTTGTGGAGGATGAGTTTGGTGCAATGACCTTGATTGAACATAGCTATTTTCCTTAAGCCAATCAGTAAAGTTAGACCGTGTATCAATTCTGAGCAAGGTAAATTGCCAAATTGTGATGATTTATTGAATGCTTAGGTAATGTACCAGAGCATGTTGAATAGTTTTTTTTTTAGGGAACACATCTTGGGTAGTTTCCTATTTGAATAATACCTCCTTTCTTTAATTCTTCAGGGGTAGGTAAAGAGGAGTGCAAAACTCTCCATAAGAAAAGTTTAACTTTAGGGGGAAGGGGAGAATTCTAAAGCCAATTCCAATTGAGGTTCTTGGCTGTATGGTGACCATCATTCCAAAGTGCAAGATAAAGATCTTTAGAGGATGGGAGTAGTCTCGAGTAGTGATTAAGTATTCTCTGATCTTTTAGTCTAGTACTGAGAAAAATTGGACCAATAGAAAAGACAATGAGGGTTAAGATAGGAAAACCAATTTTATTTCATTCCATCAGTGTTCTGATATCCAACAATCGAAGACTATTAAATTTTCAGCATGTCTTAAGAGAGAACCGTATACTAATGATCATAAAGGACCAAAAGGGCTCTAGTGATCAAACCAGAATTTCGCTTTCTTACCATTACCAAGAATAATGGAGTTTGATTGTGCAAGTGATGCTCGACAAGCAATGAGATCTTTCCCCATGAAGGAAGCCAAGGATAAATTTACTTGATGTAAGCATTGGAAAGCTTTTCGATATTTGAATTTGATCAGTTGAGTTTAGAGAGCCTTTCATGTTTGAGTTCAAAGAATCTCTTGTAGGAAGTTGTTTTGTCTCTAATGAACAAATTGGATAGTCCTAGACCTCCTTGTTCCTTTAGGGAGGCCACTGTGCTCCATCTAACCTAATGAGCTTTCAGCATATTCTGTGTTCCCTTCCATAAGAAATTGTTGACAACTTTAGTTAATTTATTCAAAATCTTCTTTAGGAAAGGACATGTTTGCATGTAATATGCTAGCAAGACTTCCAAAGCTGACTGTGTGAGTACTAGTTGACTTGCTATGCTCAAGGATTTTATTTCTAGCCATTAAGTTTGTGTTGCACCTTCTCTAGCAGAAAATTCAAATCTTATGAGGTAGGTTTGTGTCCATTTTTGAAATGGAAACCTAAGTACTTGTAGACACTCCATTTTTACCTTTCTATGTTTTTATTATTATTATTTTTAGAATAAGGTAAACAGTCCTAATTTAGAAAAAGAAAAAAAAAAAAAGAAATAGGGGGGGTGGGGAATTAGAAAAATACAATAAAAATATAAAGTTAAAAAAATTAATAAAAAGATGAAAATTTTTATTTTTATTTTTTTTAAGGATAGATAAAAGTCTAAGGTCATAGTTGAGGTTAATCATAAAAATGACATTAATTTAAAATTAATCGTAAATTGAATTTAAATTAGCTGATTTACGAGAAAATCAATTGGAGATTGTAAAATCATTAAATTTGTTTTGGAAATTATGGAATGCTAGATGATTTGGGTCTTAATTGATTTTGAGTTGAAAAACTCTGTTCAAGCCATTATAGGACACATATTAATAGCTTACATGATTTAATGAGAAAAAATCGATAGCTTAGATGGTGGAGACATGTCTTGGTAATCTTAAGATCAGGAGTTAAAGACTCATTGGGCGCAAATTGTGCCATTTTATTTTGGTCATGCATGCTACATGTTGAAGGGTGATTGGTTGCACAAGTCAATTGACTTAGTTGACTTCATCTTCTTAGCAGATTTTCTAGTTTACTCGCCCTAATTTATGACCCTTTTACATCATTTTTTCCATATGATTTTACCAAATTAATGATAAAATCGTGTAGATTACATAGAGCACTTTTGATTCATATCAAGAACATGGCTAAGTTCCTTTAAAGATGAGGAAAAATCAATAACTCAAAATTTTAGCTTTCCATAATCTAGTGAATCCAAGCTTCATAGACCATAATCAAAGTTTCCTTTATGTATTTGGAGTAAGAATAAGCACCTAGATACTACATTTGACCATCAATTATATTTAAATCGCATTAATTTCATTCTTTTTATCAAAACCCATTCATGTCAAAATCTCATATTAATGGCGGTTTTTTAACTTTTCCGAACGAAATCGAGCTTCAAAATGTATCAATAGGGGCTCCCCTCTTTGTTTTAAGGATCATCAAGCTTCGAAATAATCTTTACAAGTAAAGAACGAAGCTTTCTCTCTTTAGATTTTTAGATATACAACAACCTTTCTCTCTCCAGAAAATGTTAGATTCTAGGAAATTTTGAGAGAAACTAAGTTTGGATACGCGTTTCCGAGTGCTTATGGATCAGGAAAAGACCCATCTTGTACTCCAAGTCTTCAAGGGAAGTTCAGATCAAAGACTCGAAGTCTAGCCGCCACTACCTAATGTGAGCCACCAATCTCCACTGCTCTTAGCAACAACCAAACACCACAGTAACATTCGCCACCCCTTAGAGCCTCCGTCCAACAAACCCCCTAGCCTGGACAACCACCACACATCTCTCTTTCTCTTTCTCTCTCTCATGTCGATGCTACTATCTCCTCTTCGCTGGAACATATGCGTTGTAGTGAGTCGGTCAACACAACTTGACCCAAAGACCTAGTTGTTTTGCTTCGACTTGCGTCCACTACATCTTTGGTCAATTTCTTTTGTTTTTGTTTTGAGTGGTATTTTTTTTTTCTTTCTTTTCTATATTTATTTATTTTACTTTTCTTTGTATTAGGAACTTGTAATTGTAAAAAAAAAATAAAAAAATAAAAAAAAAACAGAAAAAATGAGAAAAAAAAAAGAGAGAACAAAAAGAAAAAAGAAAAAAAAAGGGGGAAAGAAAAAAAAAGAAAGAGGAAGAAGTTCATTTCTTTATTTTGATGATTTAGTAAAGAAATAAAAAATATAAAAATATAAAAAATAAAATGAAGAAAATAAATAAAAACCATTTTATTACTTAAAAAATACACATTCCAAAATAGATCAATCCCTTAAAATATTTTAGAACTTTCCAAAATAAACACATCAGTCTAAGACCTTTTAGATATATTTTCTATGATTCAGATATCTTTATTATAATTTTAGGCTTTTTTTCTATTATTTAAGATTCTTTTCTATGATTTAGACATTTCTACCATAATTTATGCTTCTTTTCCATTATTTAGCGTTCTTTTCTATAATTAACCATGGTAATTGCGTATTTTATGGAAAGCTACATTTAGATATTTTAGGATTTTTCAAAAAATTTTATCACTTAGAAAAATTTTTTTCCAAATAAAAAAAATAAATGGACCTTTTCTTAAAAACAAAAGGCATATTTTAGAATTTTCCCAAAAATAAGAACAAATTAGGGCCTTTTCCTCTTAAGTTTTTCTTAAATAAAATTAAATAGCTAAAAAACTTAAAATTGGCTATTTTTCAATATTAAAAGAAACCAACATGCCTAAAGTTTTACGTAAGTACAAAGCGACTTAAAATATAGAAAATTTTTTTTTTCTATCTTTGTAAATAATTGTTTAATTTAATTAACTTAGTTGCATGTGATATAATTCATTATTTACAAATTGAAAAATAGTATTATTGAAAAGCGAAATTAAATTTGAAAAGTTAAAAAGTAATACATGTTTAGGGTTTAATAGGATAGCCCTCGAATCCAGATCTCTAATTTTAAAACTATTTTAAAAATTAGTTTTATCAAAAGATCAGTAGTTAAGTTATAACTAATCTATCCAATTGGTTATAACTTAACTTTTTCTCTTAACTCCGCTCAAGTGGCGACTCAAAATAATTTTTAAAAAAGAAAAACCAGTTTTTTGTAACTCTTAATTGAGAACCAATATTAAATGAGTTAGGATTTAATATTAGTCGGGTTAAGGAAAATTTATTAAAAAAAGGGAAAAATCAGGTTTGACGATACTAATAAAAAATGTTCAATTCCTTCATTTCAAGTATATTTAATATGGATGATTTCACATATGGCTTAACATTAAGAGAGAAATAGCTATCGGATTTGGCCCTGTTGATTTTGAGACCCGACATGGTAAAGAAAGATAAGAGAAAATTGGATAAAGTATGGGCATTAAACACATCAACTCGTGTACAAAGGATGATATCATCAGCGAATGTAAGATGCAAAATGATAAGATTGGAGCCTCGAAGCTTAAACATAATCCAATTGCCATTTTGAATTTGCTGTTTAATAAGTCTACTGAAATATTCAATGTAAATGATAAATAAGTACGGAGACAGGGGATCCATTTGCCTAATATCTCTATTAGGTGAAAAAACTAGTAAAAGGCTACCATTGACAATGACTTCATATGAGGAGGTGGTAATGCAATTCATGATTAGTTTGATCCAGCATTAAGGGAAATTCATGCTTACTAAGGACCATTTAATGAAGTCCCATTCAATGTAGTCAAAAGCTTTTTCTAGATCTAATTTGATGAACATCCATCCCTTGTTGCCTTTCATCCTATTGCAACTGTGTAAGATCTTATTCATAAGAATAACATTGTCATTCGCTTTCATACCTGGAACAAAACTACATTGAGCAGGGTAAATGAGATTATCCAAAAAAAAGCCACAGCTTGTGAACCAAAATTTTGGTAATTAGTTTGTAAAAAGCATTACAAAGCCCAATTAGTCGAAAATTTTTAACACGATGAGAATGACTGCCTTTGGGTATAAGACAAAGCAATGTTTGATTGAGCCTTGGAGGAAGGTTTGAGTAAGAAAAAACACCATGAAGGAGATTTATAATAGAAGAGCCAACAAACTCCTAGCATGTTTTGAATAGCAAAGCACGTATTCCATCCTTCCTAAGGACTTTGAGAGAACTTATGGAATTTAAGGCTTTCTAAACTTCCTCATTAGTAAGAAGGTGTTGAAGTTGAGTATTTTGACTATCATCTAGCCCTCTTTTAAGTTCCTCAGGTATGACATTGAGAAACGAAGTAGAATCCTTAGATGAGGCATAGAGATTCATAAAATAAGAATGGATGAGGGTGTTAATCTGATGCAGCTCAAAATGCCAATTACCATAGTCATTAAGGAGCCTTAGAATTCTATTCTTCAATCTCTTAGTCAAAACAGTTGCATGGTAGAACTTTGTATTTTGTTCACCCTTAAGAATCTAATTTTATCTAGATTTAATACTCCACAGACATTCTTCTTTGTCTAAAATGCAGTGGAAGTCCCTTTATAAAGCCTTTTACACCTTAATTAGATGTTCAAATGGATGAAGGGATGGTTGATAATCAACATTTTTTCAGTTTATCCATGATTTGAGACTTTTGTTTATGGATGATCCCAAAAATTTTAACATTCCAGTTTCCATATTTGTAGGGAATGCCAGCTATTGAGCTTAAGCAGTTATTCTCATTTTCTTCCCATATGGATCGCTACAAAGGGGTACAAGTAGTATAAAAGAGCTACATGGATTGAAATCAAAAAAGGTTTTTCTTGAAAGATGTTGGATCCAGATGGTAGGTTTTCAATTTCATGTATAGTTCTATTAGGCCAACCTGAACTGGGGGTCTTTGACCCAATTTTCAAGGTAGAGGAACTTTTTTTCAAGTTCCTTATGCAATGGGGAGGTTTCTTAGGCAAGGTACAAGTCCTTTATGAAGGACCTTACTTTTCCTTTTTTTTTTTTATTTTACTGTTAAAAGTTTAATTTATTAACTATGAGTTCATAAAATAATGTAAAAATATTGATGAGGAATTTTATAAAGGAACTCAAGGATAAAAGGTATAAATCCTAAATGAGAGAGTTTCTTGAGATGTTAATGTGGCATCTAGGTACTTGAAATGGAGTCTTTAGGATTGAGGATGGCCTTAAGAGTGTTTGTATCACAGTTCCTTAGCGTGAGCCATGAGTCTCTAGGCTATTTATTATTCCTTGAGCAATGTAGTCTATTCCTTAACTAAGTTGTTCCTAATGAGAGGAATATGTGGGTATTTTCTTTTAAATATTTTATTGGTTAAAAATGTGCTATTAAGACAAAAAAAAAATCTTGAAAACTATTAAAAAACTTTTATGAATGAGTTTATGGATAAAATGTTGAGTTTCTTAAGAAAGATAGTTTTTTAAAACATTAATGTGATACCTATATGATATTTAGTAACCTGAATAAGTTCCTATGCTATAAACATGGTCTAAACCATTTCCCAATTCAAGTACCTTGACACCATTTCCCATCCTAAGGAACTCAGTGATTTCCTTTACAATAAGATGCGGGTTTTCAAAAAGTAAGGGTCCTTAGTTAAGAACATAAAAAAACAATATTTTTTTATTTGTTTTAGTATTTTTTTAAGTTAAAGTTTTGTATACTAATACTACTAATAAAGTAACACAAGTATTACTTTTTTAATGGACAGGGTGTGAAGTCCTCATTTCTTAAGTTGTAATATAGTTAGCTAAAAAAGAAAGTTTAAGTTTTATATTATGATTCTATAAATAATATAAATAAATTTTATGGATCTTTATTTAAAAAACTTAAGAGTTAACATGTTGATGTGACGTATTGATGTGGCAGTTTTTGTATTTTTTAAAGATAATTTCAACCTAAACCTATATAGCTGAGTCCAATGCCTCTAGCGTGGCGGTATAACAATCTTCCAAACATAGTTAATTCCATATAGTAAACATAACGCTCGAACGCTCTTACAAATTTTTTTGTCAAGTATATAACATCCAGCGAAGGAGAAAAGCTTTGTGGCACTAACATGACATAAACTCTAATATGTGAAAATATAAAAGTTGATATATAAATTGATTATGTACATGTAATTTACTTAATTTACACTTCTTGTGTTTCAGGAATTACTTCATAACACGATATAACTTAATAGTAGCTTACTGAAAACCAAAAAAATAAAAAAAGCAAGGAGAAAAGGATAGATTAACAAGAGTCACAAAATGATAGCATAAGAATATGAATGAAGATACAAAATGTAGGAAGGCAGCATCATTCTGGTTCTTTCCCGAAAATGCTTTCATTCAAGGAAAAATTATTTGTTTGTTTTCATATAAAATTGATTTTGGATCGTACGATATATGGTAAGTGATTGATACAAGTGAAAACACCATGTACAAATAATGATATGTATATATATGTATATATATGCCATGTGTGAAATAGCTTGAATTCTAACCACATTGAAAATAAGAAATGTATCGTAGAAGGGACGTGGACGTGGACGTGGACGTGGACGTGGCGGCTTTACACCATTTTTTTGACTAGTGCTAATCCTTAAATTATCATTCCAGAAAATATGTCTGCCCTGGATAGAATTGTCACGCCCTAATTAAGAATTTCAAATTTTAACGACCCTTCTCACTGCAGGATAAACATTTTATAATTGATGCGAATGAAGCATGCGTGTTTATTAAATTAGATTTGCAAAATCTGTCTTCAAAACTTTTAAGGCTGCTGATTGGCTGAATGCTTAATCTTTGTCTTCGCACTAGTGATGAAAGTGACCTGTATTTGGTCCAATCCATCTCCTTGGAAACTCAATTTCGTGCGTGGTTTTAGCGTTATAGGCAATGAGACTATGACCTACGAGTAAATGCATGGAAACTTCTATAATTTGGGATCGATTTGAATTGAGTTATTATCATTTCTGAAATTCATTTCAGGTTCTATATTAATAAATATTGTCAAATCTAAATTAATTCTTATGATTCAATCCAATTCGACATGATTTAATCATAAAACTGATTTGTTCTAATTCTAATCTAACCTCGATTAAATTGTGATTGAACTGAATTTTATTTCTTTAACCTTTAATCCTCTCATATATCTTAATCGATTATCCGAATCGAATTTGATAACATTGATATTAACTAAATAAGATATATCATGTTGCCCAACCAAGTTGAATTTCCTTAGTTGCTGATAAATCCTAAAGGCTTAAAATAAATGCTTCTTTAATAAAATCTGGAAATAGACTTATTAGATTTTGCCTTCCTTTAACATGCTTGGAGTTTCTTAACATAAATTTGATGCAAGAATGACCTTGTAAAGTTGTTGGTCATAATTACAATGAATTTCTTGAGGAACATGTGGTACGATGGAATTGTCGCATTTAAAATTTCGACAAATTCTTTTAACCTCCATTTTTTTCTTTTTTGATTTGGTATACTAAATTTCTTATAGAGAAAAATAAATTCTTCTGGCTGAAAATTTCCTTTTGTAACTCCAAATAGATGTTTCCAAATAAATATTTCATAATGAAAATTTCTTCCAGCAATATTTTATGTGTTGCTCCCTCGTGATAATAATTTCAATAGATTTAGTATGTATATCATGGATTCGTGATTTTAAATTTCCGTCATTTTAAATTCTTGTGTATGCTTGCACCTTTTTGGTTGAATATAACTTTTAGTGCCCTCCAATAGTTGTTCCTTGAATAAATGCCCTATTATAGGATTTTTATGTTTAACCAGGAAGTCCTTAAGACAATTAAATAAATATCTCATTTTGTACATACATACATAATTACGTGTGTATATATATATATATATATATATATGGGTGTGTGTGTCATTTGAAACTTTTAAAAAAGGGACATACTTTTAATTTGAATTGTAATTGAAGAAATTCATTGGTAATAATTGATTTTTAAGAATTGTAATACTTAAATTAATCTCTTTTGCTTTATTAGTGTAGATGTTATACTAAATTTAAATAAAAAACCAATTGATTTAAGATCTCCTTACATCCATTGATAAAATTATTCTTTAAATTATTTGACATTATCTCCTCACTTATAGTTATGGAGATTTTTACTCTGAGCTTGTAACTTTTGTTTTTTCAATATTACGTTGAATTTAAATTTATAGCGAGTTTATATAAAAAACCTAAATTGATAGATTCAATTTGTTATGGTTTATATTGATTGTTTAACAAGTATTATTCATTTAAGGGATTATTGCAAATATATCTCTTAAACTATTAATTGGCATCAATTTGAAACAAAGTCATGTTCTAATATGATATTAGTGCTAATATGCAAATTAACTACATATTTTGTTAGCTTTTCAAGAGTTTATGTTAAAAAGAATTGTTAATATAGTGTTAAAAAGATGAGAATAGTTCCTCATTCTCTTCATATAACATTTGGTAAGGAAAGAATATTCTTTTAAAAAAGGTTCCATTATTCACATGTTGGCAAAAAATAGTCTTGGGTGAAATCCAAAAAGTGAGCTTGTTAAAAAATACTCTAGAATAAAATTTGATTGAAAGTATCTCCATATCATTTTATAATAAAATCTCTTGATTGACAATATTGAAAGACCAGTCCAAACAAACAGCACCATAAACGCATTTGTAAAACGGACAATGCTACAAACACTACTTGAACTAAGGATGAAATTTCAATTTTCAACTTGTTAAATTATGTACTTAATTAAAAAAATGTCGTATCATTGTTATTATCCGTTGCATATATATGCTAAACGTGCCTCACTCTGACCAGAAAGTAGATTAATTTGGTAACATGAAAAGTTTTTATTAAATACCGAATTTAAAGTTTAGATAGTAAATTAAACTTTTGACTTGGGTTTAGATAATGTAATGGTAATGACTTTGTTTTCTTTATAAAATCCATGTGCATGAACCAAGTATATAATATGTAAACGTGCATTAGATTAAAATCGAAACGCAACCACATCTATATTTAATAATTAATATATGATTTGGCAACAACTTTTTTCTCCATTAAATCAAATATAACTCACCAATTATAAAAATAGATGTTGATAAGAACACACATACACACACATATATTTTACATGCCCAACATATAACAAATATTCCAAAACATATCTAATCCGTATTTTCTCAATGTTTTTTTATTGTCTCCAAAACATATAAGACATCAATCACATACAAAACATATCATCAAGAACACATATGTAATCAATAAACTCAACTCTTCATATAGATGTTATATTTCGACAACAATATTCTATGTATGTATCTACAAGTACTTGTATAGATGTATGCTCAACAAATCCGATTCGTCATATAAACATCAAATGTTATGAATTTAGCTATTATCAATCCACCATACGAAATAAATATCCAAGACTTCATCTCATCGACCCATAAAATCTCGATAACATATGTACACATATTTTCAACAATCAATCCAGCAAGGTATTAAAAAAGCGAACACTCATGGCCAATATCATAACACACTAAAGTTTATTTTTTAAAAGCATAAAGCAAAGATATTTACATTCATTTCAAAAAGATGTTTGAATATCTCAAACAATTTTTTTTTGAATTTGTAAAGATACAAAGATCCTACTATACAAGCATGTTAAAAGAAATTTGCTCAATATCATGGAAAAGAAAAGACCACCTTCTCTCGTGTATATTAGAGATATAAACCACAAAATAGAAATTACACATTATATCAAGGAGGAGATTATAAATGAAACTCACAGCATATGAAACTTCATCATTACACAAGATATGAACATGGGATATCATCTCTATTATAAGTAAAACTATTGAAGCCCTTAAATTTTTCACTTCAAAATGTAAATTACAACTTAAGCAAATAACTTAGGAAAAAAGTAACAACCTCGTTTTAAATGGGTTCACAAATTCATAGAAAAGTTTTAGTACTGTTCTGAATTTAGAAATACTTATAAATGGGTTTAAACAGTCTTGACCCTTTATTGATCATATTAACTTTTCTTTCTACAAATCCATTTATAATTACGTTATGTTATATTGTGTTTGAGTTGATGAGTTGTATATAAAATTGTCAACTTTTATCTATATGTACATTTTAAGAATTATAAAAAAGTAAAATCATATTTAAAAATTTTAGAACGTTTATGTGTAGTTGATCAATAATTTAAGGAATACATTTATAATTTATTGTATAAATTTCCAAGTCTAATTAAAAATTGGTTTTAGCAAGGTGCTCTGTATGCTTTATACACTCTCTGATAGGATCATAGTCATGGCACTCATGATTAAAAGAAAAAAGGATTACTAGGCTAGATTCTTCAGACTTCATCCGTTAATCAACAGCTCCGCCACTCTGGCCGATTTTGATGCTGGCGTCGGCATTTGATACCATTTCAGTATGTGTTCAAAAAGAAACTCTTCAGTGGAAGACAAGACGAAGTTGTCAATTAGCCTGGCAGTGGAATCTGAAGCGACTTCGATTTGTTTGACAAAATTTTGCATACCACCATGTCCTCTCGATGGTGACTGACCGTGTATGTGAGGTTATTGAAAATGGATGCTCCCGATCTAATTTACTTAATTTTTTTCAATTGATCCTTTAGAATGCTGTTATATAGCCAAAGTTATTCCCCATTTCTTGAGTTATAACATGATTGAAAAATATATATATATATTTTTATATAATTAAGGGTAAAAATTATAAGTAAAAAAATGACATTATGATATTATCATTAAGTATTCAAAAGATCTCGATAATATTAATTATTAACTATTAAGACTATTATAATGTAGTAGTATAAAAAATGGTCTTCCAATAAGATGATCAAAATTTGGATCTTTTTTTTTTCCTCAGTTTATAATATATAATTGAAAAAAAATTAACTATTAATTTATAAAATGAAAGAAACCAAAAAAAAAAAAATATTATAGTCCAAATTTGATGTTAGTTTAATTAAGTAGATGAGACATGGGGAGTCAGAACCAATAAGATATGTCTATAAAGTCATATATATATATATATAATTGGCAAAAAAAAAGAAGAAGAAGAAGAAAGGAATTAGTCTATATGTTATTCATTAAGATCTAAAGTCTTTTGCAAGAATTATTGATCATATAATCTATCTGTTATTCATTTCACGATTGGTCGAATCTTTCATGCTTGGTTAGATGAAAGAAATGGAGATAAAGTATTATTTGTTTAGGTATAAGAGTAAAAGTGTAAGGATCACATGTGTATTACATATTAAGTTGCATTACATGCAACTATAGAAAATGGTTTGAATTGTACATATTTGATGATCTAATGATATAGAGTAAGGAGGAGGAGCAGACAATCTTGATAAAGCTTTAACACAAGGTGTAACAAGTGAATGAGCTGGATAGTGTTAAGCTTCACTGCTTGAGATGATCGAGGTATGTGTTTTTGAGAAAGTTGAGTGTTTGATTCATTTAAGTAAGGAGTTAAGTAAAGTAATATCGTTAGTTTGGTATTTCTTCTTGTCCAAATGAGGAAGGGGGTAGGGTATACATGGAAGTTAGCCATTCATCCCATTTGTCAGATTCGTAATGGTGATCAATGACTAGAATTGATCATTTCTTTTATAAACCTCAAATAGATTCTTTTTTATGGGTTTAGGCATAATTGAGGCCTTATTCTTAGTGTGAGTCAATATTAAAAAAGGTTGGATCAAACAATCAATCCAATTGGCTTTACTCTAAACCCACCATACCAAAATCCTCTTAATTGTTCTGAATACATCAAGTTGACTCTTTGAATCTTATTACTTTAACCCAATGAGTCAAATCTAATCAATTAATAGGCTTAAAACTCATACTTGAATTTATCCATCTACAAATAGAAATCAATATTTCTTTAGAAGAAATTAAACCTTCATTATTGAAATACTTTTGCATATATCATTCTATGTGTTTTTAACAACCTGCCTACTTGGAAGTAATAAAATCACTATTCCTTCTTATATTTTTATTACTCTATTTACTTGAAATTGATAAGGAATTTTAATTCCTATCCACTTCTCTATTCCCATTCTATTGGGAATAGTTTTTACCTAAGAAAAGTGAAATTTGTACACTCATTAATAAAGGTGTAAATAAACTAAGTCGGTTTACAAACTATTCGAACTTAACTTGAGTTTTATTCGAATTAGATTCGACAATAGTCAGGTCAAGCTCGAGGTACTAAGTTGAAAATTGAGTCAAACTCGAGCTTTAAAATACTAAACTCAATAGATTGGCGAGCTTAATCAGGTTTACTATAATTTTTAATATATTTAAATATGATTAGAGAAAATTTATAAAAAGTTCAAACTTTTATATATAATTTTGAGTTGAGTTTAAACTTAAAATTTAAAACTTGATCAAACTCAAGCCAAGCTCGAGCTTTGAGTTTTTATGTCAAGCTTAAAGTTGAGCCTAATACTATTTGATCTACCTCGATTCAATTACAGCTTTACTCATTAATATTGCAATTGTATAAATTTTAGTTATTTTCCAAAATAACCAAATAAGGATAACATGGTTTTTTTAATTATGTTTCCAACTTAATACTACGATTAATGAGTCGAGTAAACGGTAGAATAGGCATTGGTGTAACAAAAATTTGCACTAATAAACACTAGGAAGAAAAAAATCTAACATATTCTTGATAATAATTATTTTCAAGACATAATTTTTCAACTTCCTATTTATTCCATTTTAGAGAGTAAATGGGTTGTGAATGTTTAAATAACAGTTTTCTACGATTATACATCTACTATTTCTTTGTTTTCATAACCTTAGAATTAAAAACTATGGCCGGAGCATGATGCACGAAGGTCTTTGCCAAAATAAGTGTTGAAAAAATAGCGAAAGGGACGAAAGAAAAATATGGGATTTCACCCAAACCAAAAAAAGGTAATCGGATTACCAGAAGAAGAGTCGTGTAATGTTTTATAGATATTGCGTTCTCTTCCATTCCTTATTCTTTTGCAGTCAAAGACGCAATTCTCGACCATGCTTCATTGATTAGTATTATCTTTTTCCTGTACATTCCAGAAATGGCAGAAGTATTACATGGGGACTTCAAGATCAAACAGAATATATTTATTTTAGGTGTGTGTGAATAGACTAAAATGAAATTTTAATTTTGGCTTTCATTTCGTTTTTTTAGGGTTCACTATTCGTTTTATTATATCTTATCTAAATGGGTTTATATCAAAATATATATTATATACAAGTATAATACACATTTATTTATATTTTATATACTTATATACATATATGGTTATACTATCTATGTGTATATATACTAAAATAAAAAATATTATTAATAGTAATATATATGCATCTTTACATCCAGCAATATACATATATATATATACAAAAATTCTTGTACTTTGAAAATACTAAGTATATATACATATATTTACTATATACATGTATATACCTCATATGGAAAAATAATAATAATTACATATATACACATAATCACGCATAAATATATAAATAATTAAATAAAATACTAAATATATATATGTATATAAAAGAAATATTTAGTATACATATGTATACAATACGTATATACCTACATATGTCATATAACAAAATACTAAATATACGTACATATATAATACACATGCATACATATGCACAAGAATACATATGTAGAAAAAAATACATACTATATGTACTACTATTTATACCTATATACATATACCGTATATTATACATAAATATATATATACACACCTATATAAATATGTATATACACAAATATGTAAAATGCCTAATACATATGTGTATATCTATTCATGTATACATATATGTACATGTAAATAAATAAATAAATAAATACTTGGTATAGATATACATACTATATGATATACATATATTTAAGTAAAATAAATAAACTTACCTAAATATTTTAGTAATATAATCGATAAATTTCCTTAGCTTTCTTCTTCTTCTTCTCCTAAATGCTCTGGTTTTCCTTTTTCCTTCTCTTTGGTTTTCAATTTTGTTGTGTGTATGATTGCTTGTTCTGAATTCTCCTTTTCTTTTGTTTGCTCATAGGGTTCCAAGGTGGTGGTATGCAGTAGAGAAAACAAAATGAATAACCAAAATGCAATTTTATAAAAACAATTATCAACTCTATGCATTAATGAAGATGAGACACATTAATCATTACAATTGATTTTAATCACAATATTTCAACACTTGTAAGAGCAAAAATAACTCATGTGGGCTGCTATTCTTTTGCGCTGAAATTGTAACGTGAGATAAGGAAAAATTAGAAGAAAAGAAAGAAAAGGAAAAGGAAAAGGAAAATAAAAAAATAATTATATGTAATTTTTTAAATATAAAAATAATAAAAATAACATTTATAAATTAGTTTTGGAATTTTATGAAAATTTATCAATTTAATTGGTACTCGTTACGATTAGAATTTTTTATAAGTTATTTTAACGTTTTCATTAAAAGTTTTATGCGATTATACGATTTAATCAATAATTGTAATCGATTACCTTTATATCATTATTAAGCGATATTTATTCATTTTATAAGTTTAAAATTATAGTTTTTGGGTTTTGGTCAAGTTCGACTTCAAGTATTTGCATGTACGTTAGATTTAGAGTTTTTGTACGCAATTTAGATTTCGATCGATTTTCTAAGGTTTTTATGATCGATACTATATTTGATTTCTTAATTTAATAAAAATTTTATCGTTATTAGCCTTATCAACTCATGATATATTCTAAGATACTCTGATTTAAATTAAGGTTTAGACAATTAACTACATAGGGCTTACAGTATCATGTAGTGAGTAGAATGGATAATATCACTAAATTTAAGTTACATAACATCACTTAATTATATAAAACCATAACTTAATTGGATATTTGTATTACTACTAGTGTTAATTTCCAAATTTATTATATTGTTTATTAGATTTCATGGCAGACAATCAAAGAATCTATACATACATTAGTAAGTTTTTGTCTATTTAAACTTCCATGTAGTAAGACGAATATATAGTTAGAAGTTGTAAATCACATACTTTTAATTAAGATCTTTGACTCAGAAAAAAAAATAATTTATACAACAAAATGTAAATACGGAAGAATATATACAGTACATAATGTCTCGTGTCCAAGTCTAAGAGCTTGACCCGAACCTGGACATGAATTTAACAATGTTCAAACAAGTTTGACACGTTTGTGTCTCATGTCAATTTTTTTTTTCCACATTAACCTATTTAAAATTGTATCGTATTATGTCCGAGTTTATTGTATCCGAGTTCTTAATTGCCAACCCTACCATTCTCCATGTTTGGAAGTTCATATAGAAGATAGAATTGCAATTCCAAGAAATCAACCATCCCTGCTGCCAAGAGGAATTTGATTCTATATTTTCAAAGGTAAAATCTAGATTCCATCATCCCTTCATTAATTATTATTAATCAAAATTATTTATTTAACATTTAAACTAATGACAACATTCAATAACTAAGGGTATTTTTGACAATTACTATAATATACATATTTAATTCCATTTCATTACAAAGACATTTCCAAACATAAAGAAGGATTTATAAATTCGGTCCATTCCATTCAAGATCATTCTTAGGTATTAAGGTTAGCAATTTTTGTTAATGTAACATATCTCATTTTTGTCTTTAAATAAGTTTATCTTTTGAAAACCCCAACCTATGACAGACTCGTTTAATGATCATGTATGAAAATACAATATGTAATTCAACGTGTCTTATATCTAGGTTAAACCCATTTATTAATTAGATAGTTATAAATCAATGTATTAAATACTTAGGAAAAGGACAATGATAATATTTAAATTTAAAAAAAAAATAAGATCTTAATACTTAATAAAAGATTGCAATCCAAACAAAAGTGTTAGTAAAAAGTCTCATTATATTTAAAAAATTTGAAAATTTATTTTATATGACATCATTGAATTAAGTAAAAGTGAAACCATACTTAAATAGATGATACTATCAATGTTAATTTTCAAATTCATCATATTTGTCTGTTAGATCTTCAAGGGTGATAGAAAACTCGTTCAACGGGCTGAATTAACTCTAAATTGGTCCTAAATCGCCAATTTACGAGCTGGTTCATGAATGAACCGTAACCAACTCGTGTAGTAGCAGTTCCGGGTCAATTCTCAACCCTTGAATCAACTTCTTTTTTCTTTTTTTTTTTTTATTTTACTATTTATAAATAATTTATATTTTTTAAATTAATTTTTATGATTTCCAATTTTTTATTAATTTTCAAGTCAGTTTTCTTCGAAATAATAAGTTTTAATGTTGCGTATACAATTAACCAATATTTCTGATTAAAATTTACTATATTTCAAAATAATAAGTTTGTCTCGTATAATGTTAATATTAATATAATATTGAAATAATGAGTGATGTCAAGTAAAGTAAGAGAAGTTGCAATAGATAAATATTTTTCCTTAGTCGCGGAATTGCGAACTACAATAAAGAAATAAAACATAACTCCACTAGTAATTGTAAATTGTTGTAGAAAAATAAAATCTTTTTTTTTTTTTTATCTTTAATTTTTTTAAAGGGAGACGAAAATTTTTCACATTTGTAAAAAAACAAAAAAAGACCGAACCACCGATTCAATGGTAGGTTGACCTGCCGATTACACGGCTTGTTAGTTCGGTAGGTTTAGATGGCTAAATCGTCATGAGCTCATAAGGCCCGACAGTTCAATGACTCTTTCAGGTCAGGCCGTCAGACCGATTCTATAAACGGATTTACGTGAATGGGTTCATAACTTTTTATCCATTTAAACTATAATACACTAAGAAGAATATAAAATTAGGAGTAGTGGATTTTATATTTTTAAGTGATATCTTTGACTAGGAAAGAAGAGGTATGCGCAAAAGAATATAAACATAAAAAAATATATAGCATATGTCATACGCAAGTTTAGGAGCTTGACGCAAACCCAAACACAATTTAAAAGTGTTTATTTGAATCTAACCTGTTTGCATTTTATATTAATTATTTTTTTTCAAACCCATTTAAATTATATTGTAGCGTATGCAGTCTAAAAGGTAGGCTCTCAAATTATCCACCCTACTATATATCAAATATGACACTATTTCATGAATAGCATATTGTTTTTGTTATTTTAAGTCATGTAGGGTTTAATATATAAGATACTCAATTTGAAGTAAATTTTAGTACGAGAACGATCGATTAGGACCAAATTTTAGAAATACAAAATTTGAAATAATTTCAATATGATGATCTAGGACGGTTAACTCGAGGAATTTTTGCACGCTATATTAATATGGTGTCTTTTTATTAGCCTATTGATGATGAGAAATTATAAAGGGATCGAGTGATGTGACTATTTATTTGCCCTGAATTTGTAGATTGCTTTCACTTTGGCTTTAGCCTACGTCACAACTCAACATGTCGCGAACGAAAGTTAAGAGGGTGGAACTGGAACTATCTATCCACCGCTTCCCCCTGCCGCTTTCCAGGGAAAAAACCAGCAAATAGATATATACAACATGTAAATACTGAGAAAAGATTTAATAAACCGTATATAATATATAAAAATATATATAATATATAACTATCAATTGAATTAAAAAATGTAGATGGGTAGTTAGTAGTTAATTGAAAATTCACTATTCATATTGTTTTATGTCTGAATATAATTGATAATTGCATGTATACTAATACGAAAAGTGTACTACCTATTGAATTTTTTTAGTAAATATCAACAAAATATTAACATTAATATTAATTATATAAAAAAATTTCAAATCAATTTCATATGTGAATATTTTATTAATATTTATATATTACATATATATGATACGTGATATATATTATCTAATATCAACAAAATATTAACATTAATATTAATTATATAAAAAAATTTCTAATCAATTTCATATGTGAATATTTTATTAATATTTATATATTACATATATATGATACGTGATATATATTATCTAATATCAACAAAATATTAACATTAATATTAATTATATAAAAAAATTTCTAATCAATTTCATATGTGAATATTTTATTAATATTTATATATTACATATATATGATACGTGATATATATTATCTAATATCAACAAAATATTAACATTAATATTAATTATATAAAAAAATTTCTAATCAATTTCATATGTGAATATTTTATTAATATTTATATATTACATATATATGATACGTGATATATATTATCTAATATCAACAAAATATTAACATTAATATTAATTATATAAAAAAATTTCTAATCAATTTCATATGTGAATATTTTATTAATATTTATATATTACATATATATGATATGTGATATGTATTACCTAATATCAACAAAATATTAACATTAATATTAATTATATAAAAAATTTTCAAATCAATTTCATATGTAAATATTTTATTAATATTTATATATTATATATATGATATATGATATGTATTATCTACTAAATCATTTCTCACTTTCATGACACATGAGATC
Organism: Lumnitzera littorea; assembly: GCA_024138015.1. Classification (NCBI taxonomy): domain Eukaryota; kingdom Viridiplantae; phylum Streptophyta; class Magnoliopsida; order Myrtales; family Combretaceae; genus Lumnitzera; species Lumnitzera littorea. The sequence continues at coordinate 12,505,259 of JAMXBB010000002.1, forward strand.
AATGAAATAGAAAAGTTCATGACACATGAGATCAATGAAATAGAAAAGTGGAGCCATCGTATATCCCTACAATCATGTACATTAGAAAGTTAGTAAAAGATGACTCAATATATATATATGCAAATGGAATCAGTATTATACAACTTTAGAATGAATTCGTACCATTTGGATTTTTGTTGTTAAGAATTTACAATTTAATTAATTTTGACTCTTTTGAGATTAGAATTGTCTAGATACATATAAGTTCAAAGCTATGACTTAATTTATTTTCGACTTAAGATTCTTAGATGATATTAAAATTGGGTAGATATTTATAAGTGATTAGGTATATATATATATATATATATATGTATGTATGTATGTATATATATATTGTATATTGTCTTTATTCTTATGTAAAATGTACAATTAACCTCGTAGAAGATGAAAATTTTTTTGTAAACTTGTTGAGCAATATCTCGTGATGTAAGCATGATATCAAAACTGTTGAATTTTATATCTGCTATTAGATATTACACACGACATCTTACTTTTAATGAATATTTTTTAATTAGGATCCTGATGCTAAAAACACATAGTTTAGATCCATTGGGTCAAAGAGGAATAACTTTAAATAAATCAGGGAGCACAATTAACATCAATCCATGTTTGAATGAAATTTAAGTAAATATTCTACTATTATTCTTATAATCAATTCGAAGCACATCCGTGCAGTGCACAACTACAAATCCACATTTCACCCTTAAAGAGAATACCAACTATCCTGTGAATATCACACACACACACACACACTCACACACTCGATTATTTCTACTTAACTTGTTACAAATTTTAATAAATAATTGTATAACTTATTTGCTCGATTTAAGCAGTTGCAATTGCACCCAAATTGACATTTCCCTCCCTTGCCTTCATAGCTTCAAATCTTGGTTCCTTAGCTTGAAACTTGAGTCCTGCATACAGTTTCATATAATCTTCAAATACAAATTTTGGGTACGCTTCCACCTTTGTGTTGTCCTTTGCCTCTTTTTCCAACAATGCAGGTGCTGGATAGATCACTGCATCACTTCCCGGGTTGTAGAATGATGCTATGGACATCCTGTTTCCATTTGTTTGTGCAACCACCCTGTGCAAAACACTTTTGTACCTTCCGTTTGTGATCACCTACAGACATTTCGTGCAGTTCATGTTTATTAGGTTCACCACTCGCAGATTTGATTGAGGATTTCCTCTAAATCCCTTCGTAATTTTACTTAAAAATTAGTTCGAATGAATCAAACAGCCGAAGCGAGATTTTGATGAGAAAAAATCGCCATTTACTAATGCAATTTTTAGCGATGGAAACAAAGATATGGAAAAAAATTGAACTAAAAAGCTCAAAATTTTAGTTAGAAAAATTTGGGAAATAAAAAAGTATACCTCAAGTTGGTCACCAAGGTTGACAACAATGGAGTGGCGCATCGGTGGCACATCGATCCACTCGCCATCCTTGAGGAGCTGAAGGCCACTAACTCTGTCATCCTGGAAGAGGAGGATGATGCCGCCGGCGTCGGTGTGGGCTCGAAGTCCCTTGATCAGCTCTGGTTTAGGGCATGGTGGATAATTGCTTACCTTGGTGCCATAAGTTGGACCCCTTGATCCATAAAATACCTTTTTCAAGTAACCTTTCTCGAGTCCAAGATTCTCACATAGCAAATCAAGGAGTTCCTCTGCCAATTTCTCTAACTTCAGTGCAAATTCCCTCATGACTTTCCTGCATTATTGATAATGTTATGAATTATTAGGGTCTTGGTTTGTAATATATAGTACATCCTATTATTTTTTTGACTCCATACCTTATTATATCCTATTAACGTACTTTTTGGTTTATTAAATTGTTGGACATGATTCGTGTACCTGTACTCATCATCCAGATCTGGGATTTCATTAATGTTTGATTCAGGGAGATGTTTAAGGTAAAATGTACTTTCCCAATCCATATCATTGACCTCATTTTGGACAGCTTCAAGTCCTTTGCTTGCAACTAATTCTCTAAACCTTTGTTCCATACATTTCTTGTAATGATCCTTTGTCATCCTCTCCACTTTGTCCATGAACTCATGAGATATCCCATGATTCACAAGCTGCATTTCCAAAACATACACGGAAGATTAATGATTATAAAAAAAAAAAAAAAAAAAACATAAACAACTCGTACACCCATGCAAAATCATTAAATGTAACATGCATCGACAAGAAAAATGAAACAAACGTGTTAACTAATACCTCTAAGAAGCCCCATTTCTCACAAGCATCATTGATTTTCTCCATGGCGATTGCTCTCTTCTCACCATTGAGATTCTCCATGTTGATAACTGGGAAGTTCTCCATTTTTCTTTTTTGCCTTCTTTTACGTTCCTAAAGTAAGTTAAGTATCAACTAAATCTCGCTTTGTTTTGATTTCTTGTGTTGTGTTTACTTGTGTGTGGATGTGAGTTTGGGTGTGTGTGGTAGGGGGTATTTATAGGAGTTTTGTGAGGGCTGTTGGGAAATTATGGTTTGACTAATAATGTGAGATTATGCAAATTTTAAACAAGAAAAATAATAGCAAAATAAGATGGAAAACGTTTTGGATTTTTCTTGCCACATCATCACATGTTAAGCCAAACCCAAAGGCCTAATAGCCTAAAGGTCAGTATTCCTTGTTTAACCTTCTCTACTTTTCTCTTTGGTGGGTCAGGATCCATTTTGGTGGGTCATATCCTAGTATTCTAAATTTTGACTGGAACAGACCTTGTGGTTGATGGCAAGTTTTGAAGCTTGGAAATTTTTTGCTGTTGAGGAAGGTGCTTGGTTCTTCCCCCTCCAATTCCATGAAGATGAGGGAAGTTCTTGGCTACATTGACGACAGACTGTTAGACTTGTCCTTCACGTGCTGTTTAAGTCATAGGAAATATCAATGAAAATGACTTCGGTAGAAGTATTGTTATGTATACATGTGTATTGGAAAGCAAGCAATAGTTAGAGTGTAAGATGCTCTGATTTTGTTTGGTGAGCTAATTCTAAATAAATTATATATATAAATTTTTCTACGGTTCTATCCTTTTTTTTCTTAAGCAATCAATATCACCGTTTATATTTAACTTTTGATTTGATCATTTTTAAATTTAAATAAATTATGAATTTATCGTGACTGATTGAATAATCATAATATTGCTATCGTACCCTACTATTCTATCAAGAAAGTATCAATAAGTGTACTCATAAGTTACAAGAAAGACAGAAATTGGACAAAGATCATGACAAAAAGCTCAATTTTAAAAATAAAAATTTAAAGTACACATAAAATATATATATAATCATTTTGCCATTTGAGAAACAATGAAAAAGTGTCTTAGCATTTTTTAATTATTAATATTTTCCCATGGTAAAATGGTAATACAGTAAAATATGATCTAAAAAACATGCTTTCTAAAGATTTAATACACATTTAATTGATTTGATAAAAGTAAAGTAGAATACTTAGTTCTCATTTGAAGTATATTTATAAAAGATACTTGATACAAATTCTCTTATCAAGCACCCTACGTTTCTTTATAATGGGGATGAGCACCCAAGTACTTGGAGAAGCACCTCCTGTTGTCTGACAAAATGTAAAGACGGTGAAACTATGGCCATAAATTGGCCATTTGAGTGCATCGATTTCTTTTTTAATTTTTTAGTAAAATAGTATTATACTAATATGTGATAATAATAAAATAATTATTCACATTAATTTTAAATTAATATTTTATATATTAATTTTTAAAATAATAATAATATAAAACTCATAAAAGATTAGTAAAAAACTTTAGTGAAGAACTCCTTCATAAAATAAAAAATTACTTAAAAAAAGAGGTGTTTAAGATGTAAATGTACCATAAGCATCTTACTTATAAACACACTCTCATATATCTATTTTTAAATTTAGTTAACAAATACTTATTTTTTATAATTGTTATTAATGAAATAAAAAACATGGAAATTTCAATTCTTCTATTGGACCAAAGAAGGACAATTCTTTAGTTTTTTTTCCAATAGGAATAGCAATGAAATTTCTTGTTCCCGGGAAGAACCGATTGGGAAGTCACACGCTACTCGGAGAATTCGGTGCAATTCCAAAGCTAATCTCTATCTTAAAGTTGAGCTTCGATGAGTTAATCTGGGTCGCATTCTTTCTCTCTTTTTTTTTTATTTCAAATTTTTAATTTTGTTGTTTCTTTACTTTATATTTTTTTAAGGAAAAACTACATTTTTAGTCCTCTAACTTTACCATTTTTTTTTAATTAAGTCCTTAAATTTTTATTTTTTCTATTTCAGTTCTTAAACTTTTCAAAAGATTATAAAAGAGTTTTTCGTTAGTTAACTGTTAATTTTTCCGTTAACAAAGGACTTTTTTATAAACTTTTGGAAAATTTGAAAACTGAAATAGAAAAAATAAAAGTTCAAGAACTCAATTAGAAAAAGTAGTAAAATTCAAGGACTAAAAGTGTAATTTTTCATTTGTTTTTTCTTTATCATCATTTGTTAATTTTTCTAGAAAAATAAAAAAGAATTATAACTTAATGAATCAAAATAATTGATTGTATTGTTTCATAAAAAAATTATTTATCTTATCTTATCATATCTATTTACAAATGTATAATGTTATTCTAACTAACTTTACATCATATCATTAAATTAAATGTGATAATTATTTGTAATCTCTATTGTTTATAAATTTAACAATTGGAGTAGGTATCAAAGGATTTATATAGTTACTTTATTAATACTAGTCTTCCAAAGAGATAGACCTAATTCGAATTCCTCCTCTCTAAATTATTGTAATATGTAATATGGTTGGCGAGTGGAAAAAAAAACTATTATTATATGTAAATTTTAAAAAATTAGAAAATTAAATGTGATTTGATTTTATTAAGATTGTCAAATCGAATTATTGATTATTTGAAATATTTATTAATCAAAATGGAAAAAGTATATGGAAAGGACTGAAATTTTTTTCCTATCTTTTCATTTTAAGATTTTATATTTTTATTTTTTCTCCATTTCAAGGCCTAAATTCATAAAAATGAACAAAACTAGCATTTTTATTGTTTTAAGTTATAAATACTATTAAAAATCATGTCCTGAAAGAATAAATATGTATGTATATATGTGTATATATAAATATATATAAAAGCATAAGTTGTAAATTAAAACACAAATAAATATATAGATCTTAAAAGGAAAAAAGAGAAATTTATATTTTACGCTTTTAGTCCTTGAACTTTCATTTTTTCTATTTTAATCTTCAAACTTTTCAAAAGTTTGCAAAAGAGTTATTTCTTAACGAAAAAACTAACAGTTCACCAACAGAAAACTCATTTGCAAACTTTTGAATAGTTTGAGGACTAAAATAAAAATAAATAAAAGTTTGATAATTCAATTAGAAAAAGTAACAAAATTTAAGGGCTAAAAGTGTAGTTTTTCTTATTTTAAATGTACCATATCAACATCTACACATGCAAGGGAAAATAAATAAATAAATAGAGTGGATTTCTTATTTTAAGGGAAAAAAGTGCTCAAGTTTAAAAGGATGGGTTCTTCTAATAATTATAAAACTTTCTAGGGTAGTTTATATAATTTACCAAAGGCTCTTTTATGGTTAATGTTGATAGGATATTTTGGGTTTAGATCCCTAGGCTCATTTTGACTTCACTCTCATCCTCAATCAACAAGAAAGTGCAAATCAACATGGGCTTCATTCGCTTAAGCTAATTTGACCTTGATTTTAGGTTAGGCCTAAGCTAACTTCTTTCAGGTCAGACTTTTAGCGCTCATCTTTCACATGATCCCATTCCATAAGGTATGTAGACTTACTTGACTCCTCTCGACTTGCCCCCAAGTTGAGTCCTAAGGACATCACCCTAATCTCCATTAAGGGGCTCCATTGTATTAAAGGAAGGCTCCTTTGTGCTCGTATGGACCACGGTTCTTCACCTTAATCAACACAAATACAAACTCACTCAAATTTAGGGTAAATCTTCATAAAAATATACTCCGACTTTCTACAAAATATATCTATACAATTAGATACATTTTTCTATTTAAGAAGACTCGTAATCTGTAATATACTAATTGAAAAAGATACACTTAAAGATATGATTTATCTCAAATATCTTAACCTCATCCTTTTATAAATAGGTGATGATGCCCTAAGTATAATAAACCTTTATGCACTATACTGTTACTCTATCTCTTGTTTATCAAAAAACTAACTTAAGCATTAAAGTATTTGTACCAAACTAAACTTCGGTATATTTCTTATAAGTCGTATCATTCATGAAGTCCAAGCGTTTAAGGCATAAAGCTTATACACACTAATCTCCATTCCTGGCAGAGTTTGCAAACAACAGTTAAGAATTCTTGCCTTTTTTTTTACCTAAATCTTCTGGAAACTTATCAATTCACCTAATAAGAAAAGAAAAGTACATTTTTTCAAAACGTCAATAATACATTTTATTAGGAAACAAGTATCTTCCAAGGGTCAATTTATTAGGAGCCAAAGGATATTATTTGAGTATTTTGTTTACACTTATGAAGTATTTAATATTCACTTTTTACACTTGCAAAGAATTTTATAGTACCTAATGTGTTATTTTTACATTTGTGACAAATTAAGTACATTGAAAATTGAAAAAAAAATTGATATGTAGTATTGCATTTTTATGATATTTACTTTTTACATGTTCTTATGAATAAAATGTCTTCTAATTATAAAAGGTAATCGTATAACACATAAAAAAATTTTTTCTTTTTTTTTTTTAAAAAATAACAATACTAAGACAATTATTAAAGAAAAGAATAATTAAGCTCGATCTCATTTCGTTGACTGCTACATTGCAAGAGCATAGCGAACATACATCAGAGTTAGCACGCGTCGACAGTGAGAGCATGTGATTTTTCTTTTCTTTTCTTATAATTCTAACATGCACATATAAAGTGATGTCCAATCTTTTTGTACAATGTTCATGCTTGACATAACATATAATCCCACCTAGCAAGAGTAAGATGTTACCGTTGATTAAGAAAATGGAGGGTTCGTATTTAAATGGATTGTCTACATCTAATCTACGATTATTTACATTTCTCGTATTTCTCATTCTGGAAAATTCTTGGTTAAACATGCAACTCAAGTGCAATTTACTTAAAAGGAAAAGAGAAGTAAAAAGTGAAGAGAAATGGGTAGGTTAGGCTTTTCACAACTGAGTTCTTTTATTCCCCTTTTGAAGCGTCCACACGTTTTATTCCTTTTATCACTTGAGGGGAAACTGATAAAGAGCATAATAAATGTGTGTGAAAATGACCCAAAGTTGAATGGGAAAATGTTGTTTTGTCTATGTCAGGGAAAAAAAGATTACTTTGATCGATTAGATTCTAAAATAACTTATTAATCATATCTTACCTGTGCCAATTAATTATCATTAATTTATACTGTTTTTACTTCTCTCTACAAATCACATACTAGTATGTATTGATAATAAAAAATATTGAATTTTATTGCACGATAACATAGATATAAGCGTATAAATGAGTATGTATACAAACAAAGGTATAAAATATTGAAGTAAAACTTCATAAATTTGGCCGCGGGTTATATAATACATGACTAGTGATCAATATATGTTAATACTGGCTATAAGTATGGACAAATTTATCATTTATCAGATAGTTTATATTGAATGCTTAATAGAATATCGAAAATGACGATATTTCACTTGAGCTTGGTTCACGGTCCATCTGTCCATAAGTTTGAACCGCCGGGTCGTTAGTAGTCGGATGTTGTACACTCAAATTCCAAAATATTACGTCTAGGATTTCTATATTGAATTGTTTCTCCCTAATTAAGAATTTCCAACTCTAATCATTCTTTTTGCGACCGGATAAACATATTATATATTAAAATTAGAGCGAACGAAGCATGCAGTTATATTAAATTAGATTTGCATAATCTGTATTTAAAACGTTCAAGGGTGATTGGCTGTATGGTTTGTTTTTGAACAAGTAATCGTTGTCTTCGCATTGATGGTGAAAGTGACCTGTCAAAGGTCAAATCTATCTGTCTACAGTAGTCTACTACTTGGAAACTCAATCTTGAGAATTTAGTTTATAGGCAGTGAATGGGACAAGATGATCAATGAGCAAATACAAGGAAACTTCCGAAACTTTGGAATTAATTTCAATTGAGTTATTATTTCTAAAACAGTGCACTCGGGTCCTAAAATAATAAAATGTCAGATGGTTCCAATAACTTAAAAAATTTACAATCGTTGTTGGTATTTCTCAAACCTGTGTTTGCTTTTTATATTAACTAAATGGGATCTTTATATGGTATGTTGATATCATATTATATTCAAAAGTAGCCAATATGATAAAAGTTATTTAAATGAATAAAAATGAGTATTGAAAATGCTAAAATTGTGTATTTCTAAAGGTTGCAAAATATATTAGTCGTAGAACCTTATTCCCAAAAATCTAATATTTTATTACCAACCCTAAATGTTTTAGTAATTAAGTTGATATTAACCCTAAAATTGTAAGACTACTTATGAACTTTTCCTTCATTTAATTGAGCCTTGTCAATTTTTATTTGTTGAGCTCTCTATTTTCTTTATTAACAAATCAAAATACTAGGATATTGAGAACAAGAAAGGAGTAATAAAATGCCCATACTTACTCCATATCTATGACAACCACAACTACTCTTATTTTTTTTTTCTATTAAGCTCACAAGTCTTTCAGTGAAATCCATGTTTATGTTAATCCAACACCCATCGAGTATAGGGAGTACTTGCAATAACTTAGGTGATGTGACAATTGACATTCTCAAACTTATTCAATGGCATATACCTCAATATTGTAATCTATCTCCTTTTAACTTTGGCTAGTAAAGCGCCGATTCTATCTTCTTATAAGTGGCATGGACTCTCGTATGGCCTCCAATCTCCTGTAAAGAGGGTCGAACCATTATTCTACCTTTTGTTCTTAAGATCCCTCTCTTACAGGTAAAATGCCTACAATCTTTGCCTTACCTTAGATTACTTAAGCTGTATTGATAGCTACTTGATTCCTTCAAGTTGTCTTCCAATTCTGCCAATAACTTAGGAGTTGTAGCTAGGCCATTCTTGTATTGGATCTCACAATCCATTCCAAATAGTTTCATCAACCTCTTACGTTGGCTCAACATAATTAGTCATTGTTGAGCAAATATTTCAAACTTATTCAAAAGCAGCATGAGACTTAATTATGTTGTTTAGCTATCTATAAATCATTGGTAATAAGCAGTCAAGCCCAAAAATCTCTCAACTTCTAAAGGTTCTTAGCAGTAGGGCAATCAAGAATCGGTTCACTCTTCTTAGGGTTTGCCCCTTCTATAGTGATGATGTGACCTAAGTATTCAATCTAACTTATACCAAAAAAACATTTACCTCTCTTTAAATAGTCACTCCATGCTTAAAACTTTAAAAACTAACCAAAGGTACTTCTTAGGTTCCTCTAAAGTAAACTATAGCTCAAATATCATTGAAAAATACAAGACAAGATTGCTTTAGATAGGCCTTACAATGTTAAGGAAGCCTTAGTCGAGCCAAATGGCATGACCAAAAACACATAATCTCCCTCATATGTCTTAAACATGGTATGTACACATTATTTAATGCATACTAATTTAGTGATAACTCAATCTTAAATCTAACTTGCTAAAACAATTTGCTTCATGCAGCTCATCAAATATATCCCTAATAATGGGTATGCAAAAACTTTCTTTAACAATTAGCTTCATCAATCCTTACTAGTCCATGCATAACCTCTAACCATTATCCTTCTATTTCACCAAAACAACCAAAAAGGCAAATGGGATATACTCATGTTGCACAACTCTACTTATGAGCATCTACTTCATGATGTCTTCTAAAACTTTTGTATAATGGAATGTATATATGGCCTCAAGTTTATCATTTTATAGTCTCCTTGTAAGTGAATCCTATAGTCATACTTACGATTAGGTAATAATACTATAAGGCTCCTCAAACAAGTCATAAAACTCATCTTAGCTAATATACGATTATATTGTTGGTTATACGTGCTTAGAATTTGAAGGATGGCTAATAAAGAGATCAAAAGGTATCCCAAATGAAAATCAATCACTTAGTAACTTTAATAATTCCTTCCCTTTGATATGTCACAACTGTTCCCACTCTCTAATCAACATATAGCTATCATTATTCTACACAAACTCCGTAGTTAACTCCTTAAAGTTCCATTTGATAACATCTAGAATGTTCAAGGTGTACTCAACAAATTACAACTTACAAGTGTACTTCAAGTAGAATTTCTTACCTTTACATGCTTCATGAGAAATTCTTACTCTTAGAAGTACAACTCATCATTGTGTTTTCAACTAATGTGACCCAAAAAGGATTTATGGGTGTTGCATTGCAATTCAAACTTTTTATTAGCCTTTCATCTATGAAATTCAATAAACCAACAACATCTATAAAAAATACTTAGTTTCCTTTTCCTATTATAATTGATTAGTCTTATTGCACTACCTTTAGACTTATCTTACTTATTAAGGGCTTTAAGAGTTGGCTTCAACAACTCGATAACCAATTTCGTGTTATCTAATTCCTTCGATGCCCTCTACACCTTCACCATCCTCTACCTTTACTAACAACATGTTCAGCTTTTTGCTCTTTTACATTTGGCTTAGGGTGTAATGTTCATCATACTAGAAACAAATCCACTCACATCTTTTCTCATCAAGTTCCTTGGGTGTAAACTTTATGGTGGTTCTCTGGTAGGTGGAATTTAGTTAAATATGTTAATGTGTTGGGGTTGTATGTTGGGAAGTGTTATATGTTTAGTTGCAAGTGGGATAAGCTTAAGGTTTTTTTATCAGGGGATGTCTTTAACAAACTGTATATGGAGTGATAGAGATGATGAATGAGTATTGGTTAGGTAATTTGGTGATTTTAGGTATTGAATGGTAGCTAATGAGGTAGCTTCTTATAATTTTGCTAAAGTAAAAGGCTTGGTATAATATTTGAGGTTAGAACTTTCCAACAGGATATTGTACACTTAGGTCTAGGCCATTAATAAAACAATTTACTAAAGGAGATTCAAAAGGTTATATATGAGTGATTAATTGCTTAAATTAGTCCATGTAATCTTCAACATTCCAAACTTGCTTTAGCTTGTTTAATTCAACCATTGGGTTTTCATAAGCCTTCTCACCAGACCAGTCTTGCATGGATTTTCATAGCCCCTTGCATATACTAGAGGTAGTTTGGTTTTGGGTATAAGCATGATACCACTATAGAGTTTTATCTTTAAAACACAAAGTAGCCACTTGAACTTTCCATTTAAAGTATTGCTTAACTTTGTAGTGACTAATATTTAATAATGCTAGCATTGTTGCAAAAGACATACTTGTTCAAAAAATGGCCATTTTTACCTTTGGAGATGGGTTGGGGATATTAAGGTTTTTAGTTTGATTTGGTTCAATCAAATGTCTTAAAATGAACCAAATAAATATGTAGATATCATGAATAATCAAGTAAGATCTGTCAAGTAATCACTAGATTTGCTTTCTAAGGGGAAAAAATTCAATATATAACTTAAACAAGTTATTACGGTGATTTAAAATTGTCAAAATTATATTTATTTTTTCTTTCTATCTTAAGAGATTTATTCTGTTCATCTACAAGTTTCATAAACTTATGTGATCTTAGAAAAAGTTTGAAGAATTATTTGATTTATTTACGAATTTTTAGAAATTCGGTTGGGAGAAATCACAATATCAACATATCCAATCATGCATTTTGAAACTTAAAAATTATGGAATTTACAAAAAAAAAAAAAAAAAAAAAGAGTAGTGTATCGTATTGATGTAAAGGCAAAACATACATGGTTTATGGATCACGGTTTATAGAAAAAGGAAAATTCTGCGGAAGATAATCATTTATCATACTTCATTCAATCAAAAGAGCAATTTCAGTTAAAAATCCATTGATGACTTTGTTGTTTGAAAGGGATGATACTAGGGTGGCTGGTGGCTGGTGGCTGATGGCTTCTATTAAGTGCTCTTTTCATATTCTCCTCTTAATAAAGTTTCTTTTTTACTAATATCCCATGAAAGATGCGGATTAAAAAGAGAAAAAGCTAGAAAAGCCAGGTGAACTGACATTCTTTCTCAATGTGATTTTGCTTGAGAGCTTCATCGAAGACTGATCAATTTATAGAACTTAAAATGATGAATATAAAATGGAGATTTTCAAACTTCAGTTACCGGCACCCAACTGATAGATTGTTTTGCGTTACTTCTTTTTTTTGTAAGTTTTAAGAGTAGCAGGCGGCCACCATCATTCTAAGGGTATACAGATTGTACAACCTATGTAATTTCAGTGCAGAACCAAACAAAGTCCGGAGTGCTCAGAACTATCTTCTTTCCTTTCTCTTCTTTCAATTTTTTGCATTTTTCTTTCTTTCTTTCCCTTAACTTTCAGTGATTTTTAATTTTTTTTTTATATAAAATCGTGGTAAGTTTATTGAAAAAAAATTACAATTTTGTACCTTCATAAAGCTGCTTTATTTATTAAAATTTCAAACAGTGCAATAAATATAAAAAATATCCTCAACAATTATAGCATCAATTAAAATTTCTAACTTCTCATAATTTCGTAAAATATCTTTTGAGTTTTTAAATTATTGACTTGATTCACCCTAAGAGTACCTATCAAGTCCCAGGTTTTTTAAAGCACAAATCTCGATGGTACAAACCCCACGAATTTAGTTATTTAAGAGTAAAATTAAACTCTAATAATTTAGCTAACTTTATGAGTCGTTAAAGTTGAGTAAAAAAAATTTAATAAATTATAAATTTGAATATATTATAAATAGCCAAAACTCTAGAAAATTGATTGAAACCTAAATCGTGTAGAAAAACCCTAAATCTGATGTACGTATAAATACTCAAAATCAAAATCAAACCTGAACTTGACTAAAACTCTAAAATTATAACTTTAAGCCTATAAAATAAATAAATATCACTTAATAATAATATAATTATAGTTGATCGCAATTATTAACTTGATCGCAATTATTAACTAAATCGCGTCATCATTAAAACTTTTAACAAAAACATCGAAATAACTCATAAAAATTATAATTATAACAAGTATCAATTAAATTGATAAATTTTTATCAAGTCTCAAAATTAATTTATAAATATTATTTTTATAATTTTTATATTTGAAAAAATTATATATAATTATTTTTTTTATTTTCCTTTTCTTTTCTTCTATCTTCCCCTTATTCCATGTTGCATTCCCTCTAAAATCAGCAGGCCATGTGCTTTTAAACTCTATACACAGGTATTAAATTAATAGAGTAAAACCAAGGAAATAATTACTCATGTCCAATCATAAAAAATTGCCTTGGATTTCTTTTGCTTTTTTTCTCTTTTGACCACCTAAATTTGCTATTGTTCATGTCTAGATGGATCCTAAAAGCTAAGCAAACCAAAAACAAAAGTGAAAGAAAAGAAAAACCAAAGCTAAAAACACACACACCAAAACCCAAAGAGAAGAAGGAAAAAGAAGGGGAAGAAGAGAAGAATTTAGGGAGAGCTAAATCAAGTTTTTTATTAAAATAATTAAGTCAGTTTATGTATTTTATTTGTACATATATATATCATATAGTATGTACATGTATATTGAGTATTTGTTATTTTTCTTTTATTTTATTTTATGTATTACATGTATGTATGCACAAATGTATATATATTTTGTATATAGTACAAAGTATGTACATGTATGTGTATATAATATATATAGGTACACATGAATATATATATGTGTGTATATGTACATAGTATTTTTCTTGAGTATAATATGTATGTATAAATGAATATATATATGTATGTATATATTTAGTAATTATTTTAGTATATGATATGTATATATATGTATTATGTATTTTTGTATTTATGTATATATATATGTCTATATTTCGTATTATATATATATATATATATATATAAATGTAGATGTTGTATATATATATCCATAGTATTTCATATTATATGATATATATATATGTATACGTGTATAATAGAAATATGTATATATGTATATGCACTTATTATTTTTTATTTATAAAAATTTTGTATATTATGCATATATATATATATATATATGACTGGACATATAACATATATATACTACTATTAATGGTATTTAGTATTATATATATATATACACACATATAACATAACCGTATATGTACATAAAGTATAAATACATGTATATTATGCTCATATATATAGTATATAGTATATAATTAAAGTTAGAATAATTTAATACATAAAGTTTATTATACGTATAAATGTACGTATATGAATAGTAACGTATATGTAAAAATATAAGTATATGTAAATAGTATACACAATATACTATAATATTAATTTAATAAATAAAGTAAGTTGATAAATATATACATATATAAGAATATCATAAATTAGGAAAAGGATAATAATTAAGTAAATTAGAAAATTTAATGAAATATAATAATAAGTATTTATATATATATAATTATACCGTAAAATAGGAAAATAATGGAAAATTATGAAAAATGTGTAAGTGTGACACATGGCACTCTTACATGCTGCCACGTCATTACATATATAAAAATTAAGTAATTTTTCGTAATTAATAATAATAATATTAATTAATTAAGCAGAAAAAATTGTATTAATAAATATCAAACCCCAAAAATAAATAATTATAGCAAAATAAGCTCAAAATAAGAAAATTACAAATTATACGATATAAATAATTATTAAATCATAATTATACTAAGAAAAGCCTAATGTGATATTTTATAACTTTTTAAGTTAAAATGATAAAGTTTGTGATATTTTTGTATCACAATCAAAACTACGAGTTATAACATCAAAAACGAACCCCATTAAGAGAAAGTACACTCAAAAACGATCGAAATAAACTATAAATTTATAAAGATCCAAGTTAAATCGAAAAAGTTATATGCGATTCAGTAAAAAGCTTAAATCGATAATTTCATACAAACCAATAACTAAATTAAGTAAATAGTACAAATTACAATACTAGTTTAGTTATTTAATTTCCAAACTTACTACTTTTCGTATTCTTTAAATGTCAAGTGATCTCGATACGAATACCGATTTATCAAGTAGATTCTTACGACCGTTAATAGACTCAATGGCTAAGTGAGTAATCTCGAAAACTCTATACTTATTTTGTGATTATAGTTAGTGCACATAAATTAAATATTAATAACTTGATACATGGAGGTTCGGGTTATGCATGTATCTAATATTGATTGATTTCTGTATAAAATACTATTAAATGTGATAATTGAAGATTTAGTTATATGATTTATTGTTGCATAAATTGAATAACTTGTCAATAATGTTCGATCACCTCATAAATTGACTTAATCATATTCAACTTAACTTAAATTATTTGGATCATGCATAAAGCACGAACATTGCATATAATGTTTTGGTCGTTACCTTACGCAATTTGTTGCAAACTGTGACTAAGAGCAGACAAAGCCAATCACTAAATAGATCCAAACTTGCAAAAAACTCGAAAAAAGGATCAATGAGGAAAAGTGTGAAAGAGCAAAAATGAATGATGAAACAGTAAGCAAAACCTACAAATAACTGCAGAGGATATAATGTTACACCCTAAAATTACAGAGCCGCAATAGTCTCACCATGTAAACCATTCTATAATAATAACTAGCCCCACAGTACCTATCATAAACATAATCTACACAAAGCGTCAACAACTCCTCCATTTGAAGTAAACAATCCAATTAAGAATTTAGCTAAAGTTATAGTAATTATCAAGAACTTTAAGTTAACATATATAATTACATGTACATTCCATAGAATTTCTTAGGAAATTCTACATCAAACATAACAGTCAGCTAATTTATATATCAACTATCAGTCTTTCAGTCTTAAGCTACTAAGGAGACTCTAGATATACATTAACTACTAAGCAAATTGATCCTCACACCTCAGGCTTAAAAAGAATTAACCTTTGGATAGTTGTAAGGCAACATATTACTCGAAGTATTCAAAGATCAGGACCTGCAAAAGGATCTATATGGGTATAAGTAACTACAGCTCAATAAGTTGAATTAGAAACTTATGAATGTATACAAACACAAACAAAAATATCAAGCAATTATTTTCATGTAATGCAACAAGCAAGTGTCACCATACAACGTAATCCAGTCCGTTGCAAATCAAAGAAATTTCACCACTCTAATTCGGATTGAAGAGTTTTTATGTTATGCAACAGCTTACAATCAAACCCAGATTTATGCAATAGAGACACTACTCCTCCTAAGACTAACCTTCAAATTAATGTCCTTATCCTCACCGCGACCTCCTCTCATGTCACTTAATTCGGTTAAGGATAAGGAAAAGACTAATTTGCTATCCAACGCTATTTTTTTTCGAAAGTATCGGTATTTGGTTGGAGAATCCTAATGATCCCCTAAAGGGTTACGATGCACAACAATTTAAAGTATTAGAGTCGATTAGGATTAAGTTCAATTTAGGGTGTTCAAATAATTTCACACAAATCTAATCATAATAAACAATCAATCACAACACAAATGTCAACACGAAGTCAGATACACAAGCACATGCATAAAACTACTTACAATCACAATCATACACAATACTAAGTCTCCGAGTACCCTAAAATAGTACTCCAAATATGGTGAAGTAATTAACCCAACTTACTTAGAATTCTCGATCACCCGATCATCCAATCACTTAATTACAGGTTGATTTGTCTCCGGGTATCATATAATATAAATACGTCCTTTTAGTACTTATACTTTAATGATATATATTCTAGGTTATAATTTAACTCATTTCTCTATGTATACCTATTATTTACTAATGATTCACTTTACCTTAACTCAGGGTTCGGTTTCTGAATTAGATTCCAGTTTTGGTTCTAAATTGTTTTTTACTATGGGGAATTCTAAATACAATTGAATCCTAACATAAAATTAATTACATTAAGCTCAAGTATTCTAATACCATACTGGGTCTTAATTTAGTGTTCTAACCTATTCGATACACTCTAATTCTAATTGGGGTAACGAATTTTCTCTCGATTTAAAGAAATCTTATGTTTTTTATCCAATTACCTAAAATTAATTTTTGTACCAAATTTATTATGTACTGATTTTATTATTATATTATCCAAATTAACCTATTATTTCCTATTTATTAAAATCCCAAATTCACAGATTACTAAATTTCGCACAATTACTACATAATCCTCATATTAATTACAATTAACACTCCAAATATTAGGATTATGTTTTCATATCTGATATTAACATCTTTCAACATCTAATTACCTAATTAAGCCAAAATTACTTATTTTTTTCATCATTTTAAGACTAAAAATTTACATAAAAATTTCAAAAATTAATTTTAAAAAAATGGCTTTATATATCACTTAAGCATTCTACAAAAAAAAATTTGAGCTCCAAACTATACTTTTAAGCCTATTTATTTCTAATTTTAACCATGCTTAGTTTTATCTAATTTCTTAAGAATTATATATTTATAGACGTGATTAAACTTAATCACTATTTTTCCCTAAATCGATATACAATAAAACCTCAAAATAATAAATTTCATAATTTTCTAGGCAAAATAAATAATTTTAAGGAATTTTACAAAATTAGAGAAGATGTGAGACTCACCTAGTTCAATGGCTTTTTAGCCTCCAACACCAATTCAAGTGTGTCAGTCGATCCAGACAGTAGGTTCAGGAGTGGGGTGATGGTGGTGGTTTGGTTCCAGATAGTAGTGATGTGTAGGTTCGGTTTAGAAGCTCCTACTGCATAGATTTGAAAAAAAAATTTCTAAACCTTAATTTTTTCTCTTGTTTTCGACTTTTTCCAATTTTCCTAAGCTTCTAATTGACCAAATAAGCTCTGTAAATTTTCTTGCTATTTATAGGGCTTTAAAGAAATTGTTATGCATTAATTAGACAAGACAAAGGTTTATCCTCTTCCATTTTTGCCTTTTATGTGTTTAATTCTAATTGACCAAAATTTGTTCTTCTAATTGACCAAAATTTGTTCTAACTTGCCATGACCAAATATGGATCATTCCCTATTCCTCTGATTTTTCCTTAATCATTTTATAATTTTCTAGCTAATTTTAGGCACTTTAAATAATTTCGCATATTTTTATCTATACGTAAATACATGTAGGGTACAAATAAACACTTCTAAATATTATTTAAGTCATTCTATGATTTCTAGTATACGTATAATTTATCTCTAATAATTCGTTAGTTATTGATTGCATTTTTCGCCTTTCCAATAATTTACGAGTAATATACTTAAAATTTAAAAATTTTATAATCTCTTATTTTATTACTTATTTTCTTAAATTCAAGTTTATAGGGTCATTTATATTAATATTTCTAACTATAGTTTATAATTTAGGTATGATCGAATCCTTCAATTAATCGCTCTAAACTTTGTGTACTAAGTTCGATCCTACTGTCATTTGGTTTATCTTTAGAGCTTACATATAATGCACTAATGGAGTTGCCAATGACTTATGGCTCAATTCGATATGACGCACAAATTGGTCCAATGAGGTTACTCACCACCTAACCTTGCTTAAAAGAAAGAATAAAAGCGATGCGGAGAGTAAACAAACAGTATTTACGCAAGGAAAAAGTACTCAAAAAGTGTATATTAAGAGTAATATGATGAATTATAGTTACAAATATAAGGGTATTTATACTTGTAAGTTATGATAACTTTCTTAAAAAGAGAAAAGACAAAAAGAACATTTCTTAAATAAGTAATGTACACCATATAAAAGGGTAAAAATGAATATATAAGGAAAACAATAATTGGTACTATAGATTCTACATATGATACAGTATATGTGATAATGCTGCATTAATGAGGTTGTTAGAAAATACGGACAGATGGGCTTGTTTGAGTAAGGATAGCTTAGTCAGTCCAGACTTTCTCTTTACTTCTCGGCAAGGAAGATGCCGAGTAATTGGTCGGCTCAACACTAAAGAATAATCATCAACTTAACATACTACAGAAAAATGGACGACCAAATGGTACGGCATTAAAGGTGACTCGGTAAGGAAGTACTCGGTCTTAGTAGGAGTTGATTGGAACAGAATGATTCATCGTGTTAACCCCTCTAGTCCTCAAATTAAGCTGCGAATCAGAGGTCTAGTAGCTTGATTCCCATCATAGTTGGTAATAAAGGGCCTTAGAGGGATAAATTCTCGCATAATTTAATTAGTACAGTGTAGGAGCACTGATACAACAAGACCTTACCTTTGGTTCTCGGGTTTACTTGGTGTTGGAGACGCTAACCATCGGTGATTGAGGATTATGTCTAGAGACAACGGTTGTAAAGTGTGAGCGTGGACTACAGAAGCCACCTCACCGTTAAACTTAAGATTTTATAGATTGCTAGATTCCTTTAAAAGGAAAACGTATTTCGTGAAATATATAATTTAAATTTACGATTAAAAACTCAAAGTGCTAGAATCCGGTTGTGATTAGTGCTGATGTATCTCCAATCCTTACTTCAGAAGGTGTTAAATTCGATGTTATATGTAGCACCGGTCAACTGTATATATATTGTTTAGTATACTGCTTGTTCATGCATTTATATATTTGGTAATAAACTGTTTAATAACTTATTTGCTGGTATAGTCTGAACGATAACTCACTAAGCTCTTATAGTTTACTTCCCAATAGTTTTCTTTTGCAGGTTGATAAATAATCAAGTATAAGTTAAGAGCTGAGTGTTGAATATCAACATCAAGATACATAGAAGTTAGAATCTGAGGACAGACTGTATATTTTAATTGAATTATATGTTACTACTCGCGTAAATTTAAATTTTAAACCTTTACTATTTTATTTTATTGTTTGGAAAAGGATATCGATTCTCTACAGTTCTGATGGACCATGTCTTATTAGATATCCATAGTTACTTATATGTTATAGTAAGTTAAGTAAATTAAGAATAAAAAACTTTAATAACTAATTGTTTAGAATTTTGCAATCTTTGGATTGTAAAACGGTTTTTATACTACGGGTGTATATATAATATAAAAATTTTAGACAATCTTACTAGGCCTCCTTTAAGATTGTGATAGATGGCTTATAGCCTATAGATTTCTCACAGGTCTAAGAATCCACTAATCTTAAGTTTGAACTTAGGTGATGTTTAGATTTTTCAAAGTTACTCTTTATCTTCTTCCTCTCACTAAATGCAAACACACCAATCACTAAGTAATAACGGTGGGCATGATTCAATTTGGTATGAATCCCCATCTCTCTCTTACCAAATCGAAACTAATATAACAGTTCGATTTTTTTTTAAATCAAACATAATCATACAGTTCGATTCATAAAATTTTTTGAATTTAACTAAAACTAGTTTAGTTCGATTCGATTTGAACCATTTATATCAAATTTTTACTAAATATTTTTGTTTCTAATATAATATTTTCCTTTCTATTAAATTTTCATATGCTAGTTAATTTCTTATGTATTTATTATGTGTAACAATGATTAGCAAAAAGTTACACAAAATCTTAATAAATTTAACTTGATTAGACGAGGGTAGAAAAATTTGTTCCAACAAATAATAACGAAAAGAGAGTAGTAGAGCTAACCATCCAAAAGTAATACGAATAAAACAAAAGAGACTCACCAAAAACTGGAAAAGAGATGAAAGACACATAAATAATATTAAGAGTTAGACTCTTGATTTCAAAACATATAAGAAAGGGAGAAAAAGTGTAAAAAGGAAAAATTTTAAATGTGAAATTTCATATAAAACTTAATCAACTTGATTTTAATAACTGAATTAAGAATAAGATAAGAAGAATAAAATATGAAAATTTTGATAAAATTCATGAAAACTAATTAAAAAAAATAAAAAATTACAAAACAATTGTGTGGATTTTTTTTTTTTTTTGTTTAACCAAATGATTTGGTTCAATTGAAAATAGTTTGATTTAGTTCAGTTCACTTTTCTGAATTAAACCCACAAAAAATTTATAAATAACTAAACTGAACAGTTTGTAAAAAAAATGAATTTTTCAGCTCAATTAAATTCAAATTCAATTTACGATTTGATTTGCAGTTTACGGTTTTTTGCCCGACCCTACCAAGCGAACTCTTACTGGACTTTCAAACAAACGCCTAGTCACTCTAATCATATACCAACTTTCAAACACCTCCTAGAGGCTTTGACAGCCTATTTTTTGCACCATATCATGCGTTAAAGCAACTTAAATCATCATATAGCAACAAATGTGTAAATTTCTTTCAAAGATCAAAAAGTTTCTAAAAAATCTAAAAATCGCCTAAATTTGAATCTAAGCTTTCTAGCTTATTTTGGAGACTTATTTAGGTGTTTAATGATCATTTTTGAAGAGTTGAATCATTTCTTAACACCCTTTTTAACCAATTTGATCATTTTAGAAGTGTTTTTTTTAATTTGAAAATTTTTGAGATCTAGGCTTCATGAACCCTAATTAGACCATAGATATTATTAGCTCTCAAATCTAGGTGTTTCAGGCTCATTTCAATCTAATTTAATCTTATTCTGTAACTTGTTACATTGATTTTATGGATTTTTATAGATTCGATCTTTCTCCAGATATGGGAATTTTCATGGCACATCTCTTTGAAGATTTAGATTTGCAAATTTGGTGTTTCTGATCTAATTCACAGTAATTTAGTCTGATTTTAATCATCATAAACTCTTTTTGTCCTTTTTTTTTATTTCAATTAAATCAAAATTTTGTGGGTGCGGATAGGGTCTTTTTTCGTTAGAATTTTAATTCTTAGGTTAGGGCCCTAAAAATTGTAATTTAAGGAAATAAACACCATAAAAGAGTTATTTTAAGAAAATGAGGGGAATGGAATAACTACTCTTTCCAAGTGGTCAAACATCCTATTATAGGATAAATTTGTAATTACAAGTTAAGAATTTATGCATATCATGAAATAAAAATAAAAAGGCAATAATAACAACACCTAAAATACCAAAGCAACTCTTTGAGCTTTAATAATAAATAAGTAAGAAACTAATAATAAAATATAAACTTAAAATAAAAAAGAAAAATAAAATGATTTTACATGGAATACCCATATAAACATTAATGAAAAAGCACCCTAGTGGAAGGGTTAACTTACTAGGTTGATATAATATCATTTTAGAAATAGATCATCTAAAATACTTTAAGTAAAGTTATAAATTTAATGGTTGAGATTGTCTCAATTTTTAAATTATCAAATTATATTATTATGACGTTATTTTTTTTCTTACAATATCTACCATTGATTATATGTATTTATATTTTAAGTGAATAACTTTAGAAAAGTAACTTTCTAACTTTTTTAATATAAGATTCAACATCCTCCTTACACAAACTCTATTATATAAATGTAACTATGGGCTCCAAGTAAAGAATGAATATACATCCATATGAATAAACAAGGAAAGAAACTACTAAGGCTTTCATCAAACAAAGGGGAAACGATTTTATTAATAATATATTTTATAAATTATATATATATATGATGTATAAATATTGATATATACGATATATGTAAATTAACAATGATAATTAATATGAAAATTACTCTTTTTTATTATTTATATCAATATTTTATTATCATTTATATATTATATATAATATATAACATATAATACCTAATAAATTATTTTTTAGGATGACCCACGTAGGGTTGGCAGTCCCAATCGACCAGCCTCCCCGCCGCCCAATTGCAGCACCTCGATTGACGAGCTTCTGGCTCCTATATAGCCAAGCTAGCCAAGGAATCGTGCGAGAAGTATATTTCAAAGTTTTGTTCCTCCATCGCGTCAATATGGATAATGTCGTAACCATGAAGTTCACTTTTTTAAATAATTATTGTAATTTTTCTCCGATTGTTCTTCTTAATTTATTAGCTGTTGGTGACGCGATTTTGGGAGCCTATACATATATATCTTTAGAAAAGTAAAATTCATATTCTTGGGTTAGCAAGAAATTCTTACTTGTGTAAGGAAATTTGCCCAGCACCTATGAGGTTTTTTTTTTTTTTTTTTCAAAAGGAAATTTTGAGCTTAAAAACATCCTAGTCTTCAGCCACATTTTTTTGAAGGAGTGGTAAAGTATTTGCATTTATTTATATAGAACTAGATCCAATTTAAGTCGTGGTATTAATAATATGACATAAAAATCTAGAGATTAAAAACCAAAGGTTAGTCTTACACTATTAAGGAATGTAAACTTCCTTTTAGTGAAAATTTATATATATCAAATTAAACATACTTTTAATGTATATTTATTTTTTATATTTTTAATAACAATAAAATGAAAGCTATGAAGGGGAAATAATTTTTCTCATTCTGCATGCAAATACTTTAATTTTCAATATTATCCTATTATTAGTTATATATTTTTTTATTTCTTTTTATTCTATAATTGTTTTTTTCTTTTTATCTTTTGATACAATCTGCCATGGATCAACCAAGTTTATGGTTCTATGGTCATAAATCGCTGTAAACCTGGGGAATCAATAAACGGTAGAATAATTCTAAAATTAACTTAACAAAGTTAGGTTGATTCTTTCCATAATAATTTTTTTAATACAAAATGAGATGAATAGATGGAGTTTATAATTTTATAGCCATGAGTCGCTTTAGACCCATAGAATAGATGGCCAGGCAAGGTTCTAAAACTAGCCTAAAAGCTCAAGTCAATTCTTAAATCATTCGGCTGGCTTTAGGTTAGTTTCGAGTCATGACTTGAGTCATGTCCAAGTCTAATTGCATAGATGCTTAAGCTGTTTTAATTTCCAGACATACAACATTGACAAAAATTGGGCGGTCTAAAGATTTCCATCAAGTTTTTGGTAAAGAAGATGACATGATTAATACATAGGGTGATGTAACTCGCATATGGAATGGCTTCAATTTTTTCTATCAGCTAAAAACTTAGTGGAATGATTGGCTCTTCTATGACAAGTCTTGCGCAAATTCATGATAAAAACTCATCAATCTGCTGCTTGGTTTGAATTTATACAATTCAATGCACCTCCTCAAAAAAATAGCAACACTACTGCTCTTAATTTAGTCTTTGCTAACCATCCACCTCCGTGCTATCCATTACTAACACAAACTCGCGAGCTTCCGTCACCCTATACGTAGATGGCTTTCTCCATCTACTCTGACAACCGTATCCAATTATGGCAGTTAACACACGACGCATCTTTTACACTCTTCCCGATAAACAAAGTTACCGAGTATTCCTTGGATATTTCAAGTTTCGCCTTCCTCCAAACATGTATTTTCATTATTTTTCACTTTGCATACATACTTCAGTTTAATTTGATGTTAGAGAATAAGTACGAGAAATGCATGTTCAGTGCCAAAAAGAAAATGTATTTAGACTTCTTTGGTTCATTTTTTTTTCCCCATATTTTTGGTGTCTTTTTGAATTTTATGTCTAACAAAAAAAATAAAATACTTAAAAGATAGAAATATAATTTCATACATAATCTTTTTTTTAAATTAAATACCCAACAAATCTTTATAAGGTTGAATTATTTATCATTTAATTTATTTATATTTATAAAAATATCGATCTAAATAATTATCTCCCATGTATAAAATATATATTTTTAAATCTTTTCTTTTAAAAATACATGAATTTTTATTTTTTAATTGTAACATTCGAATCACTTCTCCATAATAATTATGAAATAAAAATAGATACCATATAGGCCAAATATTTTTTATTAAAAAAAAAAGGGACAAGCCAAATAGGATTTTAAAAACCATGTAGACTAGAGAAATGCAAAGGAAATAATTTTGGAAACACTTTTTTTTCCCACATACATTCCCGATACATCATTGTCTTCACCGAATTTAAGTCCTCAGAATAATATGCGAAATCCGATGAGACTAGATTTATTAGAAATTGGGAAGAAAGGAAGTAATCAAATTACGAATGGATCATCGAACGAACAGCTTTTTCCTTCTCCTTGTCTCTAGTCAAACAAGAAATCCTATTATTTTATATGTAAAGATGAAATTAATGACTCGTGCATAGACTTACATGGATGTTTATGTCTGTGTTATGGATGCCTAAACATGGTATATGTTTAAGTAAATAAATTATGTATATAATTTTTTTTTTGCTAATTATGTATATAATTGTTTAAAAATGAAATATTTATTTATATAATAGTTATCCTTCATTAAAGAATGACATATATCTACTATTCAAAATAGCTTATCTCTACATAATCATCTCATAATGATTTTTCTTCAATTATGAATATTTTAAAAATAGGTCATCTAAAGTTATTTTAGGTAAAGTTATAAAATAATGATTGAGATTATTTAAATTATTGAAATATCCTGTGTTATCATTGTAACATCATCTTTATTTTTATAATCTTAATCATCAATTACACGTATCTAGATTTTTTAAATATCTCGTGATATCATTATAACACTATTTTTATTTCTATAATTTTAATCATTAATTACACGTGTTTATATTTTAAGGGAATAATTTTAGGAAAACATTAATAAAGCAACTTAAGAGGATTCAAATTAAAAAATTTTCTTTATTTTTAAGTTTATTGGATTAATATATTTTTCTATATCAGACATTAAGATCCCCTTACATTTTAATATTTTAAATAGTTTCATATTCAATTTTTTCCCCACTTCAACTTGTATGGAAGCTAAAGCTTTTATCCGATTGGACGTTTTGCATGATTGAGATTTATTTTCATCCCTCTTGCAATTTTTTATACGATTAATAAATAGTGTCAACCCACTTGCTCGATAGCATACCGAAGAAATTAGCAAGAAAAAGAAAAAGAAAAATGGCAATTAGCCCATATTTTTCACGAGGCGGCTTTATCTTTGATCATTTTGCAGTCACTTTGAAGTCTCGTTATTTATTGAACCCCTTCTAGCTTATAAAAACAATAATATTTAAAAGAGAGCTTGACTTAATTAATAGGTAATAAACTACCATCTTTGATGGCTGCATTGCGTGTCAATAAACAAAATGGTTTTTGTATTTACTCCATGTGCATATACACTATATTCCAAATATATGAAAATGGCAAAAGATTTGGAGAGGATGGAATTTGGGGAGGTTTGATTCCTTTTTCACTATTTGATTCAAAAGAAAATTGGGATGGATGGGAATTCGAGTGGAAACATTTTGATAGACAATTGAAAAAGTACATTATATAGATTGATCAGTGGCGTGTAAATATTAATAAAATTTTGATACGTAAAAATAAAAAAATATACTTTCTGAGAAAAATACAAATTATGTTTTTACGTGTCAAATTTTTATTGATATTTACGCATCATTTATCGATTCACGTAGTATGTTAGTACCACTAAAACCTTTCTCATTATAATTTGTTTCTACTCAAAACAAAATAAAAGTAGGAGGAATTAAAAAAAAAAAGATTCAATTTTCCATTTTACTTGCAATAATTATTAATATATTGGTAATTTTTGTAATTTGATGCCACATCACTTTTTTCTTCTTTTTAATAATTGATTTTCCTCTTCTCAAAAGAATCTATTAAGGAATGAAGTACCCCAATCTTTTCCCATCTTTTAATTCTTTCCTCTTATTTTTCTTCCCTCCTAATTCCTTTCCTATTTTCCAAATAAGTATTAGGGATAATTGACCAGTTAAACCCCTAATCTTTAAAAAAGTGTTTTAAAAAAGTGTTTCTAGACTGTCTTTCATTTTGCTTGATAAAAATAACTAGAAAGACACTGAAAGCACTTTTCTTATTAATTTTTAAGGGGAAAATAGTCATGCAGGGGATCAAAAAGCACCCTTTTTAAATTTTAGGAGGATTAATAGTTAAAATCAAAGATATAGGATTAAATAAATGCACATAGAGAAAATTTAAGGAAATATATTGGCAACTTACCCTAAACGAAAATATAAATGTCTAAATAAAAAATCAAAATACCAACGTTAGTTTTCCTTTTGATTGAATTGGATCGGCTGTACATCAAAGTAATGGACTTGAATTATTGATAGCCTACGAATAAAAAAATATTAGTATGAGACAATTACAATTTACTAACAACCCATTTATTTCACTGAATGGAATAAGGAAGGAATATAATTGAAATCTTAAGGAAAATAATAAAGATATAATACATATTATTTTATTTAGTTGAATTAATAAACAACTTAAAAATAAATATGTAATAAAATTTTAATCACTAAAATACCCTTAATTTTTTTAAGTAATTTTAAAGTAATAGGTGATAGTAGTGGAAATCAACTGCGAGAGCGAAGGCAAAAGTGGTAGTAATGGTTAACGGTGGTTACGAGTGGTGGTAATATTTAACGGCGATTACAATGGCAATGGCAGTGGCGATAGCTAGGATAGTGGAGGAGAAGGGGTGTAGTTGTGGCGGTGGTAATGATAGCGGTGGTAACGTAGCAGTGGTTGTGATGATAACAGTGGTCAAAGGCGGCGATAATAATGGTGAAAGTAGAGTTATGGTGGTGACAGTAATGTGATAGTAACGATGTTGGTAGTGATGATGGTAGTGGTAGTTGGTGGTAGTAGCGATGGGTAATAGTGGCAGGTAGTAGCAAGTAGTGGCAGGTAGTAGCAAGTAGTGGCAGGTAATGATAATGGTAATAGTAATAACAATAGTAATAGTAAAGGTAATGGTAATGGTGGTGGTCATCTTTAAATTGATATAAGGTTATTTTTGAAAAAAAAAAAAGTGAAATTTTATAAGGAATCATGATTCTTTGATTAAGTTAAGGAACCACTATTACTTGATTTTACGTAATAAGGATTCCTAAGGAATCATGATTTGGAGACAAAAAACTAAGTAAACGTTGTAATAAGGAATAAGAGGGGAAGAGAATTCCAATTTTCCTTAAGTAAACAAGGTATAAATGTAATAAATGGTGAATGGAATACAAATTCACCGGTTCAGTTTGGTTTGGTTTTCTAGTCAAACCATGAAAATACAATTCAGTATATCTTTGAACTAAATTATACGGTTTGGATTATGAATTTTTTTAAACCATAAAATTTTGATTCAGTTTACAAATTGAACCATATCTTCTAGTTTAGGAAAATATATTCATGTAATATGTAATTTCATAGAAAAAGCATTGAATTTATTTAATAATAATAATTATTGATGCACAATAGAAATTGATGAAGTTAATATTCATGAAAGTAAAAAGTTTCCAATATTTATTAATAGCTAATTTTATTATCAAATAACATATAGTATAAATTTTGAGTTAAATTATACATATAATTTATACATTATAGTAATTAAAAGTTTGATACATATACATTTCAAAAATTGTAAATTAAATTTTTTTAAGTGCTATATTGTAACAATAAAAATTATTTAGTTGCTAGTAAAATATTACTATGTTTTGTATAAAATGATTTAGCTTTATTTTACATATTAGTTTGGTTTGTCCTTCTAAACCAACCCTAAATTTTCAATTTGGTTCAAATTAGAAATTTTTTAAACCAAATTGTAAGAAAGAAAATTATATTTGTGATTTGATTCAATTTGATTTGCGAATTGATTCTATTTGGTTGGTTTTCTCTCACCCTTATTGGGATTGGGATAAGGTTGCAATAGCCTATTATCTTGTTTAGTTTAAAAAAGAGAGACATAAATAATAGGCCCTTAGTAGGAATTAAATTATCCTATTATCCTTTATATTTAATTATTTCACACATGAGGCTCACATTTGCCTTAAATAAGAGATATAAATCAAGTTTATTGATTGTATTTTGATGGTATATCTAATTGGTTAGCTTGTGTGTGATTTATGCATCATGGATTCTATCATACATGTTAAGAGTACAATAGCATCTATACAATTCTTGTTTTAAAACATTTTTATAGATTTGATGGTTCTTAAAAATTTGGTTCAAAAGTCTTGGGCTCATGAATCAACTTAAAATAATATTTATGTTTTAAATTAAATAAAAAAAGAACCCTAAAACCATATAGTTTTTATCCTATTTTTTAGAGAAGATGATAAAAAATTGCATTAATTCATACAAAACTACACTCAAATTGAGTTTTAATATTAGCAATTTAGGACAAGATCCTAAAAAGAAGATAAGAAAAAAAAAATTAATCCCAAATTATTAAGGAACGAGAACTTTTTTTTTTTTGTAAAATACTTTAGATGCATAATTATTTTTTGTGTTATTAATAGAAACATATTAAAAGCTTTGAAGGCAAAAAAATTCTTATTTATATGGAAATAGTTTGAAATTTTCACTATTTTTCAATTATATATTTTATTTTTTTAATTTTTCAATGATTAATTATCACTCCTAAGGAATTTAAAAACTGATAGTCTTACTGTGTTGAATATTTATGTGATTAGTGTAGAATATCCTAATCTCATAAATATTCATGATACTCAAGGCTTTAAAATAAAGGCTAATACTTAAGGAATAGGATATTCTACTCAAATTTGTTATTTATTCATATTTACAATATTCTAAATTTCTTCAAATAGTTACAAATGTAAGGGATGATTCCTCTTTGTTTGTCTCCTATATCCTTTAGTATGCCTACCTGAATCATTTGAGGTAATTTGATTAGTTGATTTTTAAACCCTATAAAAATCTATAAGGAAGTGAGTAAAACCACAACTTAATAAATGATGGGGGATAAATATTATATATAAACAAACAAAACAACAAGTTATTTTGAAATGTATGTGATACTACAATTCATATGCTATCCACATGATGATGACTGGTACGTCGCAAGACTAGAGAAATTGAACCTACTCTAGTTTGGTTTTCCAAGAGTTTAAAGAGTTTTCAAACCATAAACCAATCGTTTCACAAACAATTCTTTATCAATCCGAAGATATGCAATGGATATTTATTTGTTCCCTCTGTTCCCGTTCCAGACTATCTTCAATACTTTTCAAACCTAAATAGTGACTTTCTCTTCTATCACTTAGTTCTACAAGATTGAAAAGAAAGAAAACCTCTCTATTTACCTTGTCATATGAGTGGTAACCTCCTCTTTTGACATTTAGTTCTATAAGATTGAAAAGAAAAATAAACCTTTCTATTTTTCTTATCGTATGGGTGGTGTTGATAAGTAAAAATGCAAAAATGTAATTCCTGTGCTTATTTTAAGAATCGAATATTATATTAGTAGATTATTCAGATGATCAAACAAACCAACCATTCCAAATTAGAACATTGAATGCACAAGCCAAATAACATAGACCGTTATAACGACTTATACCCCCTTGTTAATACAATCAAAACTACTATGAGGTATGCCACTTACGTGGTTGAGAATTGCCTAGTATCATCCCGAATGATGTGTTAAACTCCTAGAAAAATTTTAGTATTAGTTTGCATTTTAAGGAAATTATGTTATATCATGGTGATAATGCATTAGTAATCTTTGGCTTATAATCACTTTATGGATCTTTCTATTTTAAAGTGTGCTTATAAAAGGAGAAATGATAAATGTTTACTAAAAGTAATCTTAACTTTCTATAAAAGGTGTAATTATTATTATGTGTAGTATATATATAGTAATAGAAATGTCGGAAGGTAGTTATAAGGTCATTAGTATAAAAGAACTTCAAATAAGATTTTATTAATATACAGGCTACTGTAGATGGTGAAATAAAATTACAGGAGAACTCAAAGTTTATAATAATTAATAATAGCCATTATTCAGAAATTTTGCATATTATACATTTTATCATAGGATAAAACTAGTAGGAGTACCTGAACTTTTATATTTTTTTTATTTTAGTACCTAAACTTTAAACTTGTCATTTTAATACTCCAACTATTTAAACAAGATAAAATTGTATTTCCATTATAATGACCAATATCATAAAATGATATAATAATAATATAAATGTATTAACCTTCATTTCATTTCCATTTCAGTGCCTAAACTTTATTTATTTATTTTTTGTTTTGGTACTTTAACTTTTTAAAGTGAAATAAATAAGCAATCTTTATCATAACCATTATAAAAAATCAACAATTAATAATGAATAATTAAAATATGTTTTTAAAAAAGAATAACAAAAAATAAACCTAAGTCTTTAAATTTTATTTGATATGGTTTTTATAGATGATATTCGACTTTTGTAAGCTTTTATATTGTCAAACAAAATACGACATGTATTATGTCATTATTATCATTATTTATCATCAATAATAATAATAATAAACGAAAATGGATTAAAATGGATGTAAAGGATAACTTTAGTTAATATAAGCCAAATAAGAGTTGAAATATTGAATCAAACCGATTACTATGAAGCTAGAAGGGATTAATATAAGATCAATTTCGTAGATATGTACCTATTTTTAATCCATTTTCATTTTTTTTGTATCTATTATTATTGTGGTTGTTGTTATTTTTGTTATCTTTTATAATAATAATAATTATTATTATTATTTAAAAAAATTAAATATATTATTTTAATTGTTATTTTATTATTTTTTATAATGTTTTTACAAAGGTTAATGTAAAGAATACATATTTTGTTTCATTTTAAAAGATTGAAATACCATAATGAAACAAAATAAAGTTGGAGTATTATAATAAAAATAACATAAAGGTTGATGTACTTATATTATTATCCTATCATTTTATAATAAAAGTTGCTATAATAGAAATAATATTTGTCCTATTTAAAAATTTAAGATATTAAAATAGACAAGTTTAAAGTTTAGATAGTAAAATGAAAAAAAAAATGAAAATTTGGGTACTTATAATAGCATTATCTTGTTTTATCATATATGATGTTATAAGCAAATATAAGGCTAAGATATCAAGAAAATTAGAAAATAATTTAATATTTGTTAAGGATGGAACCAAAATGTTATATTAGATATAGAAAAGCATGTGAGAAAGTTTGGGTATTTTAGGAGGCTAATAAATAAGGTTTTACAAATTTCTTCAAAACTAGTATATTTTTGTAAAATAGGCAATAACTTGCAAAAAATATAAAAAATACTAAATGTGAAAAATTAATTCCAAAAAAATTAATAGAAGTAGATACATAAATAAAGAACTTACAATTAAAAAGAGCACCTTAAAAGGGTGAGAAACGAATTTGCTATGATTTTCACACTAAAAACCACGCAAATCGCCACCTCCGGCCACCTTCTTCCACCACCAAAGTGTCGACCCACCTTGGAGGCTCTCAAAACGAGAGAGTAACCATTCCTTATAAATTTTGAAGGCCAACAACTCACTGTGTTTTTAATTTTTTTCTATATTTTTAATGGCTAAAAAATTCCTAGAAAATTAGCATGTGTTACTATAAAATTGATACTTCATCAAGTAAAAATTTCATGAATTTTTTACACTTGTTGATATTTTTGAGTGAATTATTGAGAAAGTTATCTATTTTTATTAAAATTATGATATTTTTCTGATTTTATCCAAACATGTTTTCTTGTTTCCCAGATTTTGTCAGATATTTTGAAGACATGTTGTAGCATTTTAGCTTGTTTTGGATAAATTTTTGCATTTTAGGGTACTTTTATAGGGTATCTCATCATATTTTGTTGTGTTACCTTATTATTTTAATAATTTTCTGTATTTTCTGAATATATTCCTTAACTTTTTATCATGATATGTTATGATGATGTTTTACGTGTAGAGGATATGGTCCTTATCACTTATATTTGCTTTAATCTTATTATTAAATTTACTATTTACTATTTGATTTTTTTATTTTTTACTGCTAAGGGTAAATTGGTCTTCTCTCGTTTTTGTTTTTTTTTTTTTTTATCTTAAGTAAACATCTTAGAATTACTTTCTTTCTCCCTATCTTGTAGTAATTATTCCTTTTACATCTTTCTTATTTCTTATCTAAATTAGTCTATCTAAACTATTTATTATGCAAACTTTACATATTAAATTTTCTAATCCTATTTTAGTTTTTAACCTATTTCCTTATATAATAGAAAGGTTTGGGTTAAGTTTTGATCTTTGAAATCCTATTATTATAACTAGGATTAGGGATAGACATTAATTTTTTTCCTTAAAAAAAAGATCCATTAGGGACCCATCATCGGCCCTGCAATTTATAGGCTATTCAAGATTTGCTTGCTCGAGGTAAGGCTAGGTTCCAATCCATTGGCCTGACTCATGGGTTAGAAGTGGCTCATACCTAAGTCTATATCTTTTGGATTAATGGTTTTTTTTTTTTTTTCTTCCTTTATGAACTGTGATACTACTATTGGCCAAATATATATATATATATATATATATATATATCATAGTACAACTTTGAAGAGGATGAACAGTTAAATTTAATTTATCTCATTAAAAAATCAGTAATTATGACATTAGACTACTATGATTTTAGTTTTTGAATTAATGATATTAAGAAAACAGTAGGATTCAAAGTCTACTGTGTCTACTTACCAAACGGTACTGCGAATGAAAGCCACTTATTTGGGCTTTGGTTATGACATTTTTCAGAGACAAATAATAATTAAAAAGAAAATTGGGTCAAACTATTAATATATATTGTCTCAAATTTGGTATACGATTCACTAGATATAATAAGACAACAATAATCTTACCAAAAAAAAAAAAAAAAAAAAAAAAAAAAAAAAAAAAAGAGACAACAATAAACGCGAAAATGGCAAATGACTTCCCCTTCACTGGTTAACACCGTGTTCAACCATACAATAGGTTATAACCTTCTCCACCTACCACAACTTACCTCAAAAAACAATAGGTATCACGATGGTTTTTTTTTTTTTTAAATTACATTACGGAAAAAAGAGATTTGAATTTAATTTATTCTATTAAATAAATAGCATTCAAATCACTTAGCTATAATAGACTTGGCTTACGACCATTAATTATATGAAACATGTTAATTAAAAATAAAATAAAACAAAATAAAGATGCCTCTGTTTGCGTTTGTCTAATATATAGCAATCTAGAGAAGCTATGTTACTGATGATGTTGCAAAAGGCGAGTAAGAAAACAACGAAATAACTTTCAACTCTTGTCTTCTGTACAATTAATTATAGTAATTATTTCAATAAAACATGTCACAAAAGATAAAATTGAAACTATTGACAATTTTATTTTTATTATTGATAGATATTATTTATCGAATCTAAAAAAATAAGACATTGTATCGCTCACAGCATAATTTACTCAAATCAAGTGTAATTTACCATAAATTACAGCAACCTTTGATTACCATAGAAAGCCCTAATCATATATGTTTATTTTTCCTGTCATTCTTCATATATTTTTTAATTAATATTTTGTTATATGTTTGGTATGTTCAACCTTTAAGTATCATTTTAATTCAAAAGATATTAGTTGATATCCTTAAAATTAGGGAATATTTTATGGTAAAGATCACTTAAATTGTAACTAAACATTATTACAGGTTTAAAATGTACAGTTATCCGATATCTTTTTGTATTACGGATTCAAAGTAATAGTTTTTTCTTAAAAAATTAAGTTTTTTTTTTTTTTCCCGTGAAGTTTGAAAAATAAGAGTTAAAGTAAATAAACTATAACTGGGTGTATAACAATTTTATCCATGCAATGAAATATAGAATACTTTATTCTAAACTATTTAGTTAATAAATTAATAAATGTCGTGCATGAAATAGAATCATATATGTTTTTCCTAAAAAAAAAAAAATGAAATACCTCCAGAAAAGTGTTTGGACTAATAAGATGGAATTTTTTTGCCATTAAGCGTGGAAGGATTTTGGTGAGGAACAACGTGACAATGCCTTTGTCGACTTTACAAGAATGGCGAATGAAGTTTTCACGTGAAATCTGATGTATCGACAGTCTACTTTTAATACGCGATAAAATGCTATATCAAATAACATAAATATTGTTGTGTTGTAAAGTTGAATTGTAGCAAACGCGGAAAGAAAGCATCTTCTCCATGGGAAACATTTTGCATCTTATTGACTTGGTACAAATGTTTGACTGTCAGTGATACAATCATTCTTTTCTTACGCTGGAAGGAACCCAAGTCGGAGTAATTGTTTTGGTTTTTCCGTATTTGAAAATAGAAAATTAAAACGGTCAACCGAGCAGTCTCGTACGATAACAAGAAAAAGACATAAAAATGTGTGATGACCGATGAATTTGAATTTTCTTGCCAATAGGGTATTTCTATTTTCCATGTCCCTGTTTCGAGGAAGGATCATAATCTTATGGCTTATCTTCTGATGCAACCAGAGCCAGACAGTGGAAAAAGGAGCCGATGTGTCTCGAAGTCTTTTCTAGAGTGCAGTGTCCTCCTTTGTCCAAACTCTTGACGGACTATTCTTTTCAACATTAATTCACTAAAATTCCTGTCCAACCAAAAATAAAAAAGAAAAATAAATTGCTCGCAAAACTAAAAAGCACAAGACCCGGACTTTACGGGACAAATTTCCATAGTACTAAAATATGAATAATACGTAAATATTAATAAAAATTTATTATGTAAATATTTTGAAAATATATATTATATTATTACGTATCAAAATTTTATTTATATTTATATATTATTTATCGCATTTCATATAATATATTGGATAAGATATGGGATAAAGAATACACCTATCAAAACGAAACATCGCTAACCGGGAAATCATTGCACCTAGAGCTTAGGATGGAAATGAAAATGTCATATATATTATGCCATTGATTGAAATAATAAAAAAAGATGATATTATAATCACAGTAAATGAATATTTCAAAAATCTGTATAATTTTAATAATTAATTTGTAAATAGAAAGAATTTGAGAAAATGTAAATTAAAAATATCCGAATCCAACTTAAAACACTTTAGGTTGTTAGTGATTCAAGCAAGACATTTGCATTACGATTCCCCAGTAAAGAAATTTTATAAAGACCTAAGAGGATACTTATTTTAGAGGGATGCCTATTTTTGGAGGGATCCTCTCTTCCTAATGCTTTTTTTTTTTTCTCTATTGTTGTTTATTTAATATTTTCACATAATAATACATAAGAAAAGGATCCTTAACAAGAACTACCCATTAAATTGCGATTTTTAAAGAAGATAATGTTGGCGAGATACCTAGAGGAAATTGCAAGTAAACTCCCACTTAAGGCACCACGTATGGTCGGTGTCAAACCAACCACCCATCAATTTTTTCACTTTCATTAATGTTAGATTTAGATTAAAAAGTACCATATCTATATCTAAACCTGTATAAATAGGTTAAACGAATTAATTTAATCTGATCTATTTTAGCTCATGAGTTAAACGAACTAAGTTCATTTGACTTACTTTTTAAATAAGTAAAAAAATCTTGACCTTAACCCGTTTAAAATATAAGTTAAATAGATCGATCTATAAACTAAAAACATAAATAAATTAAATAAATCGATCTAAACGGACCTATTTTGACTCACGAATTAAACAAATCGAGTTCATTTAATCTATTTTAAAATAAATTCAAAAACGTCGATTTTAACTTATTTTAAAAGAGAATTAAATGATTCAACGCGTGAATTAAACTTAACTTGAGTAATTCTAATCCCACCAAGCAAAAAAGTAAAATATATCATATCTACGAAAAAGTGACGTGTGAGGTGACGACTTGGTTTTTGTAGTGATCTTAGAACTTCACTTAAATTGAACGTTTCAAGATTTTTGGTGTACTATAGTAATATATGATATAATATAATTAATATATATTATTCGTGTATACTTCCAATGGTTGTCCTCATTCTTGAATTGTTTATATTTTTACTTTTTTTTATTATTACATTTTAAAATAAAAATTTTTATTTTCCCTTAATATCTTGTTGACGTGGTATTGAAATTATTAAAATATTCCATTTTAGTAGTACATGGCATATTAGTATCTGATTTTGCAGTTTTTTTTTTTTTTTTTTTTAGTACTTGATCGGGAAATTTGGAAATTTTTAATACTTCCTTCGTAGAACCTCTACTCTAAAGCTATTGGATTACAGTGCATTTTTCCTAATAAGAGTACAATGTTGTGATGCAAAAATATGTGTACTGTGGGCTTTCAATTTCATGAAAATTGATTTTTCCTTTCTCACCAGTTATTAAGATTTTGAGGAATTCATATAAAACAGCATCTTTTGCTTTACATTTTTACATCTTTACAGTTTACCCATTTCCCCTAAAGTACAAGAAAAAAATTGAGATCCAAATTCTATTGCATAAATAAGACAATAAACTAAACAAGTTTGATTGAATATAAAATATTTAACAATTTTGAATTTCAAATATAATATCATTCGGTTAATAATACCTTATGTATAATTGTATTTTGTGAAACTTACCTTTTGACATTTTTCATATCATTATAAATTTATATTTATATATACATCAAGAAAACTTAAATGGTTATTTAAATTGGCGAGAATTCCACATTTAATGTTAATATTTCATTTTGAGCAAACCCGTCACTAATTGGGGCCATTCTATACAACACTCTCGTGAACTTTAGGAAAAAAAAGTCTATTAACAGTCTGTTTACTTGAAGTAATTAAAGGAGTATAATAACTATTTTGAAATATTTTGTATTATCTTGTTGACTTGTAAATTGGTTCGTGAATATTTATTTTAGGTAACTTTTTTGTCGTATATACTGATGGAATAATTGTTATGTTTTGTAAGAAGGTATTTTTTATTCCCTCTAAAAAGAGAATAAAAAGTTTAAGTAATTGAATTATTATATCCTAAATTACATTAATATTCCATAATGACCAAAATAAGGATATTAGTTTTTTTTTAGCTATTTGAGTAAATACTACAAATGAGGTGAAGTAAATATTGGAAAGTAATCATTGCAATAAAACTTTACATAAAATAAAAATTGAAATGTAAATTTCTTACTTATTATTGGTAATAGCCATTTCTAAGGAATAATTTTTTTAATTATTATATATTCTATGGAAATTAAACTGCACATAAGAGTGAGATACATAGTAGAACAATTTTTTTAATAGAGTTTGGGGGGTTTGTCTTTTAATTTACATGGAGTTTTCTTCTATAGTTGTGTTCAAGTAATAAATATTATGAAGGAATGCCATTGACTTTTTGGTCTCACTATTACAAGAGTAGTGGTAAAAATAAAACATAAATTAAAAACGTAAAATTTTCAAAAAAAAAAAACCCTAATAACACTTGGCCTAGATACATCCTATTAGTCATAAGGCTTATATCTAAATTTTAAGAAATCTTTTTTTTTTAATTTTATATTTGAAATTTGAAGTCTAATTTATTTAATTAATTACTTAATGTCTCATAATTTATACTCATACGATTCAATCAATGAGCATTTGTTATGACAGCTTTCTAAGTATGACAAAGGTCATAAATTTGATAAACAAAAAACTCTACTAATCCTAACATTAATAACTTCAAATTTCAATTACATAATTAAAAAATAAGTCAAAGTTTGGGTACTCCTTTCACCATATTCCACAAGAATATCTCTCCTTCCAATCTTATGGGAGACTGGACTGTTCATATCACCAATCAAATGTGGGAGAAGGAGACAGGAACAAATAAAACAAAGGGGTCGAGTCTAATAATGCATCTTGATCTGGCGCTCCCATCTGCCTCTGGACCCCCAAAAATCATAGTCTTTCATCTCTTAACAATCGTTGATTTAGCTCAACAGACAAACGTCTCTCCTTATGCGGGGACCAAATTTTCTTGAAATAAACAAATTTATTGTGCTACCTTTCCAAATTGACAAGGCTTTGAGGACCTACATTGTGTTGGTGACATAGATGAAGACATAAAATGGAATGAATGATATTTTATTGTCTTCTATCAATATTTTTATTTGTGTTTTCTCTGAGCACATTATTATCATATTAAAAGTAAAATGTGGAATAGTACTTGTACTAAATACTTGTTATATATAACAGTATGCGATTATAAATAATATGGATGGAGGCAACATATAGAGAAGGAGAAATTTTATCCTCATCTAACACATTAAAAGCTAAGGCCTTATAAACCAATGGTACGAACGTCATAACTCTATCGAATAAATTAGACTTAATTCATCTTCTTCAAGTTGTAGGGTTTTTTTATGATGATATTACGTTACTATAACGTTATAATAAATCATATTTTCATAAACGATAAAATGAAATTTATCAAAACTTTACTATTTTTGAATTTTAGTAAATCATGCTTATCAACTATAAAAATAAAACTGTTGACGATTTTTATTTTACTATTTATATATATAATTTATTGAAGTTGAATATAATTTACTAATATAGAGTAATTTTTTAAACACTACCATCCTTATTTTGTGCTGAAAAAAGAAAAGGAAAAAAAAAAAGAAAACTGTCTTATCTCCGCACTTTACTGATACATTGGCACTTCAATCATCGACTTATCTTCACCTTCCTTCCTGTCTCTTGGCTTGAGCTGTAAGCCTGTAACCAGTGCGCCATGTGATCTCTGTCCTAATAATGGATGCATCGAATATCATATTTGCTATGGTAGCCCTGGACTATGTAACAAAAATTCTGTTGCAAATGTGGAATGGCATGCCTGCCTATCCCATTGCTAAATAAACCACTATTTTATATATATTTTACCAATAAAATCTAACACCATCACCCAATATGGCATTTTTTTTTTTTGTCTTTCGTAATTAATTTAATAAAACTAAGAAATTGTGCGTACAAAATACGAAAATAATCGTGAGTTTATGGAATGCTTGTTTAACTAAGCGTTAAATATGAAATAATTCTGATTCAGTTTTTTTTTTTTCCCAAGAGATGACCGTAGTTTTCTTTAATAAGCATTAAATTGTCAAAATGCAATTAAGCAACAAGGTTGACAAAAAAGATCACGATGATTTGATACCTAGGTATAAATAATAATAATAAACTTAATCATATGTATTTCACACAGTAAAACACGTAGTTCACAAGAAGATTATGCATAAGCTAAGAAAAATCGGATATAGAAATGTTTTAAGTAGGGCAATTCTGATTGCCAATTTCAATCCAAAAACCCATGACACCCACCTTCTTTTTATACCTATTTTGCTTAAAGCAGTTATATTGGTCGGATAAATAGTCAATTGATTGAACCTATAACTGATTTTGAGGTTTCAATTATCACATTTGACATTTTAGTGCCTCAAATTTGGGTGGGGTTGGGAACCTAGCACTTGTTGGTCCACCCAACACCAGCTAACCTTAGTTAAAGGATTGTAGTCCTCCACTTAGGGTGGGTGTGGCTGTGGATTCTCAAGCATTAACATGCAAAGCCGCAAAAGTAACTAAGTCACAAATATGTACTATTAAGCGTATATAGTTTTAGTTTACTCATGTACAACGAATTAAAATTTGCCTAAGAGCTGTTCTATGTCGACGCAAGGCATCAAGATAAATTCGTACATAATGTTTCGCATATCCATCCATACAATTTGGGGAGTCATTTTCCTCCTTATAATCTCAATCATTAATTACATGTGATAATATTTTAAGAAAATAAATTGATAAAAATTGAGAAAACGTAAATTTAGAGAATCAAAAGCCACTTGACTAGCTTATTGATTTGAAAACATTGGACGTATTTAACTTGATGTGCTCATAGGCCTAATTAAGCTCAAATTGAGTTTCAATACATATAAAACTTTATTGAGTTTGAGTTTTAGTACAAATTTAACTAAAAGAAATATAATTTTTTTTTTATTTTAATCAAGTCCAATTTGAAATCAAGCTTAAACTCAACTTAATACCATTAAACTTGATTCAATTAGGCCCTTAAATGTAATTTATTGTAACTTTCACGTCGATGTTGTTAAGTTATTGTAAAATTCCCCAAAAAGATTAGTGACATCTTCTCAACGTGATTACTGCAACTTTCACGTTGGGAAGCAATGGACTTTTCCCATGTTAAGCTAATTCTCTTGTAAATTGTAAGTTAAATTCTCTACCTCTAACACCCAAATGGAATGACTTTTGAGATTTGACAACATATGATCTATCGAGTCTTTGGCCCTCTTAACACGGCTCCGTGCAATTTTACTTTTACACGTTGTGATGTTCGTGCATGAAACAAGTCCAATTGGATTCATTTTTCCGTGAATGGATAAAGTTGCATTGTTGTTTAAAGCCAGCAGTTACATTTGTGTCTGTGCATCCAATACACGCAATGGAGTGTGCTCAATGTTGTACTGGGTATTCCATGTGAATCACGCTTTCTTCATTTCTGGTGAGATTTTGGACCTAGATATTTCCTCGGGATTGATGCATCCACGACAATTTACACGTTATCTTTTACTGTATTGGTCCTCTGGGGCTTCATGCGCATCAAAGGAAAGATGTCAGCTCAATCGGAATGAACACAGCTAATCATTTTTGACGAATTTTACGGGAACGGAATGTATAGATTTGAATATACTACTTTGAAAGAAAGATGAACTCGACATAATTTTTATGGTACTAAAGAACACAAAAAACCTTTATCCTATATTTAGTTTATAACTTTACTTAATGATTAAATAAAAAATTAGACTAATAAACTAAATAAAAAAACCTAAATTTCATCCTATTTATACTATCATACAAAAATAAAATTCATAAAATAAAAATAAAAATATTTTACATCCTCTACAATACCCCTCCCAATTCATCATTTTTTACTTCTCTTCTGTCTCACTATAAATTAATATTATTTTTATTAAATATTACAAAAAAATATCATCATTTATAATATAAATAATTAATTTTTAATAGCTAACAAATCTATTGCTTTTTATTTAATATTATATATAATTTATTTAATTATATAAATTCAATAATCTGTTTAAATTATATTTCAAATAATATGATATAATTAAAATGTATATTAAACAATGTTGAGCACATAAATACCAAAATATAATAAATGCAGTATTTACATGTACCAAATAAGGGATAAGACAAAAATTTATATTAAGTATTGTGCAAAATCAAACATAATACAATAAGCTTATATTATCCGATCCTTCTTATACTTATTTTATCCGGTTCTTCTTATCTAGTCTTGTCTTTACAACTAAACGTTATCTATAATTTTTTTTTTTTTTTATAAAACTTGAACTAGATCTTGTATGGGCTTAATCTCCACAATTCCTGTGTTGCAAGGTCACTCAAGACTCGGAAACCAAGCTGTTTCAATAATAACCTATTACTGATACAAGGCCACTGCCAGTTTACATAAAGTGGGTCCGAGCAACCTGCGAAACTCGAGGAAAAATCAAAATGAACAAACATACAAAATTGTCCTGTGCTTTGCTCTAGAAGGGGAAGAAGCAGATGCAGGCTTGGAACAGATTATATCTTTAGCCTGGTCTTGGAGCACCGGGTTTTATGTAATATAGAGTCCTTGAGAGTTTCATCAAAGTAACGAGGAATGCTACACCAAGTTCCTCCAATGACAGTTGGGATGTGCCTCAATTTGGCACCTATATTGTTGCTACACCAAGTTTCTTTGATGAAAGTTAGAACTCTCTCAGTGCAAGTTTTGAACGAATCCTCTAAAAGCTTTATCCAAAAACCCTTTTCTCAAAACTTATTATTGTTTCCATGCTGTAAACAAGAGTAAAATAAGAATATGAACAATCCAAATTCAACAGCTGCAATGGTGCGATCACAGGGTGTTACACAAATACAAGGAAAAAACTTACAATTTCTCGTGACAATCAATAGTTGACGGAGTTCTCTATGCAGTGTCTGTACAAAAGACTGAAAAGCAAGCATCAGCCAGCATAAACAAAGTTGAAAGGCTCCTGATTGCTAGAAGTTGACAAGCTAATTTGTCAAAATATATCAGATCAGCTCATTAGATTTCTC
Source organism: Lumnitzera littorea (assembly GCA_024138015.1). Lineage (NCBI taxonomy): Eukaryota > Viridiplantae > Streptophyta > Magnoliopsida > Myrtales > Combretaceae > Lumnitzera > Lumnitzera littorea. The sequence continues at coordinate 12,548,359 of JAMXBB010000002.1, forward strand.
TCTCAGAAATTTCATTCACCTTTAGGAAATAGGTTATGCAATAGAGAAATAACTGAATCTCTGTTTTACCATTCCCATTATATCATTTGGCATGTAAAAGTACATATATCCTGCTAACAAATGCAAAAATACTCAGTGAGAAACAAATAATTCTTTCCACAGTAACAAGAAAACCGTCTCGAGATTGTAGTCAACAAAAGTAATCGAAGTGATTATGGAACTAGACCCTCCCCTCTTCTCCCCATGACTAGTAACACTAAATGTGCAAGTAAGGGCATGTGAACTGTACCCAACCCTTCTTACACCCGGTTAAGAATTAATTTCAGAAAACCTTCAAGATAGTTTATCTTACTTAGGATACTCGTATCTACTGTTCAGTCCCCGCAAAACGGTAGTCAGGCTTCGTCAACTAATGTTACCATCCCTTAACCTAGAAGGACCGTGCTCAACTACCTGTCTTAGTTTTAACCTCACCTTATCAACATAGCACATAGATCATATATACAATCTGGGCTACGGGAGGGGTTAAAATTTGTTGTTTTCAGATGAACCAAATACGACAAAAAAGAAGCTCAAAGAGCTACCCGTTGATAAATCTCAAATATAAAAAATATAAACCAAGGGTGTCAGATGTGTGAAAGAATGGGCACCAGGCCCAAAAAGGGTCTCGTATTCAAATAGTACATGCTACTATAAAACAAATTGAGAACTAAGAGATTGCACAGTTTGCCGTAAATGCAATATGACATGGTCACTTAATGATTGTTGCTAATTCTAATAAAAATAGCAACTCCATGATTTTTTAAGATTTCCCAATGATAATTAAAACCATGATGATGCATGTATGGTGAAATATTTAGGCCATTTACTTACATGACTGGTACGGGATGAATGAAGACAAATTCCCCAGCAAAGAAATACGCCTAGGTTAGAAGTTCCTGGAAAAAATAAAATAAAACACGAGTAATGAAGACTGGAAGTACAACAAATTGTCATTTGCATTTAGTAAGAGGTCAAATCCTATGCTAATGCTCACAATATAGAAAGGTAATGAGAGTATCAACAAATCTACTGCTGATCAGACCATTCATCAGTTGGTCCTCTCAATTTTTATATTGAGAGAAAGGACATAAATATCATATAAATAAAATAATTTGCCTTAACATTTTAGTAATTCAAAATCCATCTCAAAAACCTCCTTTGCAAAGTTAAGAAATATCGAGTAATTCTCTTCCATAACAGTAAAGGACAAAAGGTTGATCCTCATTCATCAATCATTACATACTATTTTATTTGTAGCCTATTTGCAGCAGCAAATGACGATAGCTACGGCCACGAAAAACTCGATGCCATAAGAATTGAAGGGACTCCAAGAAGCTCATTTGTATGCGCTCCTGCACAAGCCTGTTAATGATATGTCAGCACACGGTTCTTCAGTATAAAGGTATACTAACGCTATCGGGAAGTCTTCCATGGCACGTACCATCTTACAAGACATCTCTGAATACCACGAGATACAGGACGGATAAAAGATGGATCACGTTGTGTATAGAGCAAACCGGCCTAATTAATTTTGACAAAAAGTGAAATTATAAGTAATACCCAATGAGAAAACAGTAGCTGAGGTCTAGTGAAAACAAAAGTCATTCGTAAAAGTTAACAGACATAAAATCATGATAAACATATGAAACTATGGGGAAGACGCTGAATATGTAAACATACAATAACACACATCAACCTAGAAGAATAAACAAAAGATTTACCAGAAGACAACAAAAACCAATAACTATAGTACCTATGAATATCTCAATATTACAACAAAAAGTAGAGAGTCGTTAAACTTTGAACCTATTTGAGCAACTCAAATAATGTGAGAGAAGTTGAAGTACCTCGATCAGCGCAACCGCAGATGGATCATCAAAGATCTCAAGACTACAATCAGCGAAATAATTAAGCTGCAAAACACAGACATGAAAATTTAATGTGAGAAAGGCATAATAAGATTACAAGACACGGAACATAACAGAATACAAAGTATAACTCAATTCATTCTAGAAGAATCTTAAAAGAATATAAGCATACTAAGCACGATAAATAATGAACATACGCCAAATTCTGCATTGACCAACGACTGAACAAAGTCCATTAGTTGAAGTTTAGCCCACTTCAAGCTCGAGTCAGGGCAGCTTGTACGTGGAGGATGCCTCCAAGGAGCACCAAAACGTAATTTGTCTTTGGAGATATGCCCACTTTGTACATCAATAACAAATTTTTGAAGGATTTTCAGAGCCCTATTCATTGCAGGATTCACCACAGCAATCTAGCAGGAAAAACGAGAGAATAAGTCATTGAAGAGCACAGAACCAAGAAAGTGAATAAAAAGTTGCATAACAGTTCCAGCTGCTATTTTCCTTTACTCTTTTGGCCCAATGTTCATTCATTCATCATAGACACATGAAAATCTCATATTGCAATATCCATTAAATGCACAAACCAAACCAAGAAAAAAGAAATATGGATGAATTCAACAGGACATAACTTTGCATGGTGGAAGTGGAAAATCAGTTAATCCAGCCAAGATTCAGCTGATGTTTTTCTAACAAATGATGAACTATTTCTCAAAAGATGTTTCATCTCCCAAGCATACCTACCAAAAAGTATCCAAGAAAGGCAAGCATCCTTGCCAGGTCACACATGAGCACCTGTTTATCTTTATATATCAGGATCTAACCCTTGCAGCTTAGTATTACAATTCACCTATACTACAGGGGTCATTTTTTGAAGATAAAAACGTAACAGCCAGCATTCAAATTAGCCACAATGCATCTGGCTGGCAAGATCTATAAATCAACAAGTAATGATTGAATACACATAATTGCAGCCACAACAATGCGCTCAGTTGTTTGAAGAGCTCATGAGAGCAGTTCCAAGATGCAACCGGAACAAGTAACTTCTTTTTCACTGAATAAAAAGCCCGATAACAATGAGCATATGAAAATCTTTGCACTGCAAGCTCAAGACCATTACTGGCCTATCTGACCAGAGAATTTGCGAAAAGGCTTGCACTATATAAGTAATCAACCTACTTCAATATATCTTTCTTTCATCCACTACCATACAATTGACAAGCAGCATGCTTAAACTAATACCTGCAGATAGGCTAAATATGCATCCATGGTGTCCTCAAATGTGCTACTCTTGTCATTTACAACCCTGCATGGTGGTTGAAAGTACAAACAAACTTAATGATATAAAGAAATGTTTTCACATTAAAAATGTATTAGGATTTACCAAAAACATATTAAGTATCATGCAACAATCTATTAGAAACATCCAACTTAGCTCGACTTTCATCACTGACACTACACAAGAAACGACATATTTTGCTCAAGATATCTTTGAGAATACACTTCAATAAAACTAAAATTTTGGACCATTATGCTTGGCTAGAAAATAGGATACTTTTCATCAACTTTATCCCACCTGTTATGAGAAACTTTACTTGTCCAATACTTTATGCATAAAGAGATTATTGGAACCAAGTCCATACTAGTGTAGCTAAAGGCAAAAAAACATACTCAATGTGCAACAACCTAAGATCACCTAAGGGAAGAGGCACAAAAGAAGCATGCACTCAAGAGAAGTTAAGGGAAAATACTAATAAATGTAATAGAAATATTTTGTTACACAAGAATATCAATGTGCACTTAAAAACCATCTTTTTTTCTTTTAAGTAAACTTAGGCCTTTGGTACAAATCCCATTAATGGACACTTCCCGAAGTTAACTACATAATGCAAACTATTCTCATCAAGTACATTAGTTTTATACAATGGTTCAGGTACCCAAAGATAACTGGTCATAATACGACCATGCCCCCCTATTATTAAAGAAAAAAAAAAAGCACTTAAAACCATTTTTTTCCAAGTAGATTTAGGTTCTTTTAGCTTTTCATGGTTAAAGAGTGGAAAAAGTGCATTAACCTTGTACAAAAACATACAGAAGGACCTCAAGAGTAAAACAAGTAAAGAATATCACAGATACACTAACCAAAAAAAAAAAAAAGGAGAGAAGAAAAGTGTGTATCTAATGATATTCCAAATGACACAAACTCAAGAAAAAGCTCTAGTTTAAAGTACAAAAGAAGATCTTTCTAAACAAGTTTCCAATTCTATAAACACTGTTCCTAATCTCTTGTCATTCTTCTCTCTCCATGAGAAATAAATAGCGACTGCCATTGTAATTTTCCAGCTTAAGATTGAGTAGAGTATGATTTCCTTGTCCTAATGCTTGAATATTAGAAAATAAGTAGCTGAGCTCAGCCACCCAGAATGTAAATGCAACTCCACAGAAAGGGCCTTAGGAATGAGGCTAATCCCACCCTTAGTTGGATACGATGCTACACAATTTACTTCCTCTTTTCCAACCCGAAGAGTTAATAACCCTTTCACCTAACCGATCTGCTACAAGCAGAGGGGATACCAATCATCATACCCTAACGATTTTGATTTCATCACCAATCTCCAATTTAAGTGTCTACGGGCTAGTCTTTACCATCAAGGATCTTCTTTAACGCCTAAAAGGCCTTGTTGGGGCATTTAACAGACCAAAGGTTTCAAGCTTTAAGGATTTTATATTTGATCAAGCTTGGCCTTAAGGAATCCTTGTCCCCATCATGTAAAATCTATATGTGCTTTAATTGTGCAGCTTGGTTCCAAACTTCAAGATCCACAATGCCCACGTTCTCACATGTCATATTACATCAACCATTTTTACATAAGAGGAACAAAGATTATTAGAAGTCAAATTATTATAACGATATAACTAAACATTATACAACTCTTTATAAGATAAAAAATCAAAGTTTAATCACTCCTCATCAATGGCAACATCCAAATTATCATATTTTCCTTAGCCCTATTTTCATATTCATTAACATCTTTTTTCATATCATTGCTCATATAGCTTCTTTCCTCCTCATCTTTAATGAATTTCTACTTAACGACACTTTAATTGGTTTTTAGGTAAGGTTAGATTTTTTTTTTTTTAGTAATAAAAAAGAAAGTACAAGGAAAGGGGAACATCCCCATAAATAATCAAAACACCCTCAAAAGTGATACAAAGAAGCTAAACAAAAAGCTCTAAAGAGCAAATAGCACCAATTAGAAAAATTCAACTACAAAAGCTAGAAATCGCTACAACAAAGAAAACTAGTAGTGAACACTAGTAGCTAACTCTCTAGTTCCTACTACAATTTTTTTCCTTCTTCTTCTTCTTCTTGGAAAGAGCAAATAATTTGTAATTTTCCAAGTTGGAGAAAGAAGAAACAACTTTATCACTAATAAAATTTGCCAGCGTCATGTTAAGAAAGGGATCTGACTCTAGGAATTTATTGGAACCCGTAGCTTCACCTTCAAGTTGATGCTCATCACTCACCATAACATATGTATTCTCAAAGGATCTCATTTCACCTAACATCTTAGATACCACATTCGAATTCTCAATAGGAGGAGGAGCAACCTTAGCTATATTCACATTTGTGATTTGAAGATCAATTTGCAAAGGCCTATCTTCCTTCAAAGAGGAAGCATTTACATCATGACCAAAAACATTGCAACAAGGACAGCTAAGGAGTTTCTACTAGTATTGAACTTCAACTAGAATCTTTCTTACACTATACAATGGACCAAAATTGAGCTTACAAATTCACTGTTGGCCTGCATCTCAATACATACTCGAGCAAAACTCAATCTTTATTGCCAAGTAGTGATAAAGTCAACAATCAATAGTTTACTGACCCTTCTCATGAAAGAATTCCATAGGAACATTCCCAAGCTTTTAACCCATTCAGGTAAGGAGCTAGGTGCTTCACTTGCAAACTTGCAAATGACATACCCATATCCCACCGTTGCAGGATAAGGTATCGACTTGCAAAGTATCAAGAGGTTTTAAGAACCTTCATTACTTGCCCTTCATTTTGAAATTTAAAGAGAAAAGTGCCTCTTTCATTACTCAAGACCTTAATCAAGCCAAAACGATCCCATGCTGCATGAGCAATCTTCTCTACTACTAGGAAAGGAAGGATCTTTCCATAAAACCAACCTACAATCGTATTTTTCCAAAGGCGAGCTCCAAATTCTGCCACTTCTTTTGGCGGTGCCACAATAATCTCTTCCACATCCATGGCAAGAGGGTAATTATTAAGAGAACAATCAAGCTCTATCACAAAAGACGGTTTAGAGCAGGCCTCAACAAAGGACTTGCGCTCCCTAACCTCTTTCGAAGGAGTACGAGATGGGAGAGAACAAGGTTGAGACAAAACCAAAGCCTCTTTGAAGGACAAACACACCTGGCCAGCCTTGATTGAAGGATGACCGGTTGTAGCAGGAAAGACAATGGCATTTGCTAGAGGCAAAGCAAAAGATGATTTACCTTCATCTAGAGCAAACGGAGGAGTAACCAACAAAGAGGAGGGAGTTAACACTCCTAGAGCCAAGGTCATCGCTAGAGAAGGGGGCGAAGACATACCCTTAACCTTCGTCAAAGGAGGCTTCTGAGAGGAGACGCTTAGCTTCAACTTGGTAAGAGGTGGAAGAGCTACACAGAGCCGCTGACAAGCATAAATACAAGAACAGGCCATGGACAATGAAACCTTAACCACTAGAGAATAAGTCCGGGAGCACAAAGATGCCGAACAAAAGAGAAGATGAAGAAAGGGGCAATCGCTAGCAAGAAAATCGGTTAATAGGAAAGGAGAAGCTAGCGACTAACAAACCGGAGAGGTAAATGGAGAACTAAGGTAGAATAAGAAAAACAAAACCCTAAAGAGAAGAGTGCAAGAAAAGAGAACTCAAATTAGAGAGAGGAGAGAGTATTTTCTCTCTCTAGGACAAGACTTGACAAATGAACCTTAACACCTTAATTGTTGTTCTACATTGTGCTTAAGACTTAGTGTCCTTTAGTGGTTCCTCAATTCTAGAATACTCATTAAACACCACCTTATGTCAAATCATTATTCTTCAAAAACAATTCATCATCTGCCTCAACAAATTAATCAACACCTTTTTTTTCCAATCAACCACTCAATGCACTCTTAATGGTATTAGATCATCAACAATATATCAACCATATCAAGCTTTAAGAGCTTGATTATACTTAATATAAGCTTAATAATTTAGTCACTTTTGGGTAAATTTGTTTCTCTTCTACGTAGGTATCTATAAATAATATTTATAATGGTTAATATTATTGAATATGTAAATTACACTCAAATTGAAATTTTAAGAAGTTTACTTACTTAAGCACGCTCCAATTTCTTTCACATCCTCGTGAACTACATGTGAGTGAGTTTTGCTCAAGGATGCTCCCATGCAACGTTTGGACACTCTAAAAGTTCTTTAGAATATCTAGCCTAACTCACTACATAAAGATTTTGGAGAGAAAATAAAAAGAGAAGCTCGCAAAGAATATAATTTTACTCAAGATGAGAACTATCAAATCTAGCAACAACTAAATTTTGCCTATTACCATTATTATAATTTATAAACGAAGGGAAACCCCCTTTATAAATGAAGCCTTATCGTTTCAATAGACAAGAACTATCTATCGAACAACTATGATCAAATTTTATCTATTACCATAATTAATATATCTACCTACTCCTATCTATCACACTTGTTAATATACATCGATTTAGATAATTAGATTCACAAGGCTTTTGGGCAAACCTCGACCTTAGACCACCATTAACAAGGCCATTTTTATCGGGCTTCACTCAATCATAACTTGAGGTTGAACAATTTTTTAATGACATAAACTCAAAAAACTTACTTTTGTTGCCAGTACAGATTAGAACTTCCACATAACCCCTGCCCTTCAGCTATGTACATTATTTTAGTTACTACATGAAAAACCATTATTTCAAAATAACATCATCCTTAATTACCCAATGTTTTTGTCTTCCTCGATCTTACAGCAAAATAGATAATAAAAAGATCCTAAACATACTTATAAAAAGATATTTTCCCTATTATCTTTCATTACGTTTGTGCTTAAGGAACCAATCCATTAATAATGGTATATAATCCTGAAATGACTTCTTAATCAAACTCCCTGTTAGGGTTATCATAATAATTATTAAGATTTAAATATGGCCAACTACATGCAAGGGAGTGTAACTGACAGTCCCACTTGTCATCAATAATCTTGTTCACTTCCACCTTCTTTTCTTTATTATCATTAAATATTTTGCAATGTAATCCTTTGCTCTATCCATGGTTTTATAGTTAGGATACATTGTCGATTTTCCACTATCTACAACTCTAACTACCCGTAGAATGAGAATATAGACAATATTATTTTAAAAGCAACCAACATAATTGTATCACATATCCTTATACCCTAAAATTGTTTTGCCCACTAGCTAATAGTCCACTCATTCAAAATAAGCATCTCTCAAACTATTTTTATGCTCATGAATGCATGCAATGTAAGATATCATGAGATCCTATACAAAGGAAAGAGAACTCATCTACTTAAGGCAATATTAGGATAGGTTTACTTATAATACCTTATCTTGCAATGCATTCATAAGCATAAGAATTGTTTAAGAGCTAAATTGTCTTTAGGTGAGTGGACTTCTAGCATGTGGCCAAAATAATTAAAGGATAAAGTGTGTGTGATACAATTTTGTTAGTTACCTTTTGGAACAATGTTGTATACTTAAAGTGATGGGGCCTCTATTGCAGCTACTTAGATTAGTGCATGGTGAGAAAGAACTGACTATGGATTAAAACAATGAAGCCATTAATAGAGCAATGGATCATATTGCAAAATCATTTAATATTAACAAAGAAAAGTATGCAAAAGCTAACAAGATTATTGATTAGGATTGCAAGTTACACCCCTTACATGCAACAACCATTTCTTAAATCTAGGTAATTCTTTTGATAGCCCTAGCATGGAGTTTGATAAGAGTCACATCACTAATAAGAAATTGTTTTCTCAACAACAAATGCAAGATTAAAAAATTAAAAAAAATCTCTTTACATAAATGTGTTAAGAGTCCTTTTGGCATCAATTTGACAGGCAACAGCACCAAGTAAATAAGAAAAATGTTATACTTAAACTAATCATTTTTTATGTAGGAACTAAAACATTTTTTTTTTAATATACAAAACTGAATGGTTAGAGTTGTATGGAAGCTCTATTCTAGACTTGCAACAATTTGAAATTAAGGTTATGAGTTTATTATGTAGTTCATCATGATGCAAGATAAATCAGAACATGTTTGAGCCAATAGGTACCTTACAATTTCAATTTAGGTGCAATTTTTATATACAGTGTTGTTAACCATTAATAATATAATTATTTGCAAAAACACAAATAAGAGGAGAAACAGATTTGCTCAAAACCATCTAAATGATCTAATTTGTATCAAGTACAATCACACTCTCATGCTCAATATGATCAATGTGATGTCATTGATCTAATACCTTTACATGATATTAAGGAGAGCAATGACTAGTTGACTAGAAGAAAGGGTGTCAACTTTTTTATTGAGATGGATGATGAATAGGTATTTGAGAATAGTGACTTGACATAGGGTGATGTTTCAAGAGTTGATAGAGTTGAAGAGCCATTAAGGAATACTAGATTTCAAGCATGATATAGAACAAAATTTAGGAGATCATCAAGTGGGGAATATTAGAGATGAGGAGGAAGAATCTATGAGCAATGATATGCTAAAAGACGCTGACAAACATGAGTAAAGGTGATGAATATGATGGAAATTTAGATAGACCTAATAAGGAGCTATTAAACCTTGTCAATATCTTATCTTATTCTTTGATTTTCCATCTTGTAAATATTATGATATTTTAGTTATATTTTTGTAGTATTGTGATATGACTTGTGAGAACATGGCTTTAAGTAAATATTTATATTTCTAGACTTCGTAATATTTCTAATACATCCATCAAAGTTTGTGCTTCACTCCTCAAGTGATCTTAAGGCATGGTGCCTTCGGTGCACTTTTCTCCTTAAACTACACTAAGAACTCCCCTTTTCTCCTCTCTCTCCTTGTAGGTTTCCTTCTTTCTTGACTTCTTTCGAGTCAATTTCCAAGGAGACTCTTCCCATTCGACATTAAGTTGAATTGCTACAATAAGGAAGCACTTGCTGGCCTTCAAGTTGTGTTTCTTGGACATAAAGGAGAGGAAGGTTCATCTTCAATATTCCTCGAGCAATCCTCAAAAGCACCAAAGTCACCACAGGAAATTCTTAAGGAATCATAGAGGAGATTTGTGTCTCCAAAGATAAGAAGAGGAACATCAATATCGTACGAAGAGTCCTCGTTGCTATCTTCAACACTACACATTCTACCTTGTCCTCTAGCAAAGGCTTCTCATATTTTTCTCAATACTCTTTGCTTCCTAAATGAAAATAAATTTAGAAGCATTGCCTTTTTGTTGGTATAGCTTAGAATGGAGCACACACTCTTCAGCTAAATCCATATTAGGGCAAGAGTCTTCTTTATGCCCAAAATTGCCACATTTAACACAATGGAGAGGAATCCATTGATACTCAACACACATCGCCAAACTTGAGCCATCAACATACTCCATGTCCCCTTCTTTGATTGACATTTCCACCAAAGCTCTCACATATTGGATTCTTTCGTTTATAGTTGTGACGACATTAACTTGAAAAAGCTTCCAGACGGCACCAGTAGTATATGCGATATGCTCTTTACAATGAAACTTCAAGGCACATCCTAGAGTTTTATCCAAATAAGCATCTTAGAGGGTAATTTTTGGTTATTTGCACCAATCTCCATCTCTTAAGAACAAAGAATTGTTTGCCAGCAAAAAAATAAATAAAAATAAAAATAAAAAAAGTTTAACCAAGGTGTCGCAAAAAACAACCTTATTACAAAAAGTTCAAAGAAATAAAATTGGTAGCCGCTTCAAACAATCCCTCCTTGTCTTAAATGCTTCTAACAATTTTTGAGAGTGGAAAGGTAATCTCTTCCTTTAAGTAATCAGCAAATGTATTCCAAACTTTCTCACCAACAGAGAAGACAGATATTGAGGGTACTACTTGGATTCAATCACCCACCACGGAAGGAGGATAAACATCAAAGGATCCTTAGATTAGGAAGCTTTGACCCAAAAACCACCTGTACAAAAGTGGAAGAAGAACATGTATGCCGGTCTCTCAATGAATAGACCAGCTTCAAATCCATGGGTTATGGGCCTCAAAATAAAGGTTTGTTTATAGTAAAGTAGCTTTCATTGCTTCCAGGGCAAGGGAAGGGGAAACCAAGGTTAGAGAGCAGGGAGCCTTAAGGAAAGCAGAAGGATATTTTTTATATTTTGACTTTCCAAACCTTTTGGAAGATTTTGGGTAGGGACTAGGGAGGGTACCCTCAACATGGATGCCTGGGGAAGGTTTACAATCGTTAGAGAAAAGAGTGAATGGAATGCAAGAGGAAGGGGGAATCATCACAAACTATAAGGAAAAATGAAAAAACACATCACAAAAGATCACCTCCAACACTGAGGCCAGCAAACAAGCAAAAGCTTCGACTACTTGAAGAAACTTTAAGAAGACCACCATCAAAACACAAAACAAAAGGGAGCAAGAAAAATGAAGAGGGAAGGGGAGTCTTTAAAAGAATAGCCCCAACAGAAGTGGTCTCTTAAGATGAAAGTTCTAGAGAGAAGGGAGACGAAATTCTCTCATTATCCTTAAAATTTAGAAAAGCAAGATTTTATCTATGAACCTAGAAATGATTCCAGGTCACAATTTAACCTAGAGTGGATATATGCGAATATTTAAGTTTCAGATAACTAGAGTTTTGTGTTTAAACAATTTATCCTAAATTTTATACATATACAGGCATTTGAACTAACGTTCCTAAGTTTCCAATGAATCCTCTTCCAACATTCTGCCCTTCCCTTAACTAATTTGGCCCTCTGCCTGAAGTCATCCGAGCATTCTCCTCCCAGATACTACCACAGCCAATTACAAGCAGTTCCTATAGTGCCATTAATTAACAGTTCAGAACCCAATGGCCCATTCCTTTTCACATTATCCTAAATAATCCACGTCAGACTGTGATATGATACCAAGAGTAAGAGCTCCAATTGTGAACGTATATAGGAGGAAAGGGGGAGGTTGTGGTGCCACGTAGCCAGCCATATTTCTGTTATGTTTGTGTGGTTGGTGTTGCAGGTTGTGTGTGGGGTGTGTATGTTGGTGTGTAGTATGTTTTGTATGGGTTGTTTCTGCGGTAGTGCTTCTGTGGTGTGTTGTGTGTGCAGCATGTTATGGTGCCATATGTGTATTGGAGCGTTGTGGTGGTTGTGTCGGGGGTGTGTGAGTAGTATTACAGTGGAAGTAGTGCGTGTGCAGGGAGTTCGGCAGTATGAGTCAGGGGTTGTGAATAGTCTCGGGGCAGGGGGTATTTCATAAAAAGTATATGGAATTAAATAGGAAGCTGATGTGGAGTTCTTGGGGCTCTTTTGCTGATGTGGCATATATGGAATATTCTAAGCAGAATATATCTTCAGTTGCTATTTAATGGAAATTGAGTTGGTTGAAGTTTGTTATGAAAGAACAAGAACTTGGACATCTGCTGAGCTATAGCTCAGGTATTTTTCCTTTCAAAAACCCTAATTATTAGTGTTCTGATCTGTGACTGTGAATCTTATCTGACTCTATCATGAGAACATGCTGGAGCTAGCAACTGCGCTGCGCTGCTGTGCGCATGCACTTCTTGCCCACTTTAATTCTGACAGCCTATATCCAGCTGGCAAAAACATCCAAGACCAAGATTGTACAAACAATTAGCTTCTGTATAAGTAAAACCTAATAGCACCTCTCGTACTATCATGTAATGTTGACTTTTGCATTGTACATTAAGCCCTCGTTTTTGTGGTCCTTTATCCGTGAATCTTTCTTTGTGCCTGAAGTAGTGAACTAAAGCCTCGTAAGGTGTAAAGAGATTGCTCCATGCATCTTAAGTTACTACCCCTTTAAACTCCATGAGTTGATAACCATAACTTATGGAAGATTCCTGTAAGTTTTAAATAAATGTTATTAAAGAGATTGTGGCTTCATTAATTCCTTTTTAGCATGGCTACTTGATAAAATATAGATGAAGCACAAATATGTTAACTGGTATAGAATCACCACCACCACTTTACACTCGTGAGCTTGATCTCCTTTTTTGTTTTATTAAAGAGATCTTCTGGCAACCTATTTGATTTGACTAAGAACTAAGGGGAAAGCAATATTCTTCATAAACAAGACAACATGCAAAGAAGAAAAGAAATCACCAGGGGAAGTCCAATTCACAACAAAATTAAAGAAGACACATGATGGAAGGTCTAAATATTATTGCTTAATATACTACAATTGACGCATTGCTGTGTGACAAGATAAACAGACTGCAGTTCAAGTTCTACAATGACAGAAATCAGATAGCATGGTTTACAGGATATCAGGAAAAATTTGTCCAGTTTCAAAGTTGTAAACATGATATTTGATATCTATACAAGAGAAGCTGAGGTGGTGCCAGGAAATGAAATCATACAGGTAGGCTGCTAAACATAAGTAATAACCCCTTCTTCTTGCTGTAATACATAACAGTGAAAAGAAACAACAGCCGCTGATAAGCTCAAAGTTGCAGAATGAAAACAAGTCTATTAATACTTGGAGGGAGGAAGGGGAATAAAAAAGAAGAAGAAGAAGAAGAAGAAGCGTGGCTCAATAATATACATGTGAATGACAGAAGCATAAGTTATTTCCACAATAGGGGGGAAAGGGGGAAAGAAGGAAAAAAAAAATAAAAGGAAGAAGAAGAAAAACCCGCAAAACAAAGGTCTAATAAGATACTTACTTGTACTGATAGTTGATTTGTTTCATTGCATATAACTCAAAGAGATGGCGTGGATTTGACCCAAGCACCTCAGAAATCACAGACCACTGCATTTTTCAGCATTTCATAAAATAGTTAGATTTTGAACAAAATAATTATCTACTTATCAAAAAGTGACGAATGATCTCCATTTGTGCTTGAACATTCCCTCATGCCAGGATTATATATTAACGAAGATTCATTTATGTGAACTGGATTGAAGTAAGAGACTCACTGCCATTAAATAATATGGTGCTCAACTTATTTACAAGCTTTAGTTTATAGATAGAGTGGTTGTAATACTACTCATAATATAGTATCAGAGTAAAAGGTCTTGAATTCAAACTCCTATATCGTCAGTCAACCTCTATCTAATTAAACGCTCACTTGTTGGGCATCAATCAAAATCCATCCCACAAGTAGGGGAGAATGTTATACAATAAAAATGACAATCTACCTCGTATCTACAAATTTAAACTTTTAGGCAAGATAATTATGGTTACTAGTTATAACATGATATTAAAGTAGGTCAAAGTTTAGACCTCAATCAAGTTCTAGTCCACAAGTGAAAGGAAGTGTTATCACTGTATATAAGCTTACAGATAAAACAGTTGTGATATTACTCATAATATAATATCAAAGCAAGAGGTCATGGGTTCAAATCCTTGCATCATCGATCAAAGCCCCTATCTAATTAAATCGTCCACTTGTTAAGCATCGGTCAAAGTTCAACCCACAAGTAAGAAGGAATATCATAAAATAAACATAATAGTCCACCACCATATCCGCAAACTTAAGCTTTTAAATAAGACAGTTGTAGTCTTAGTCATGACAATTAGCACGGGTCAAGAACTTTGGAACTCCTGTTCAATTATTATTATAAACCTGGAAATAAGCTGCTGCTTTCATCGTGTTAATAAAGGCGTATGGTTTTAAAGCTATACTTCAGCTGGTATCTACATATTTTAAAGGATAATATTGTCAACAAATTAATGTAGGATAATTGCATTTTTTGTTTTCCAACTTTTCATCACTTTATACTGGTGGAACAATGCAACAGCAAGAGCAATGTAACAGGCTGATCTAACTTAAGCTGTGCAGATTTTAATTTCAACATGCATAAATATTGTAAGGGTATTGTTAACAAGCATCCAATGGCACTTGTTAAAGGTAAAACAAAACAAATATATATATATATAAACAAAAATAAATAAATAAAACCATTTATATCTTGCAAGGTTGATTACACATTTCGCCAAAAAAAGCAAGTATATGAAATGGCTAGACATTTTTTTTCCGCCTCTTTACAAGTGCCTTCATAGAGATTTGACATTTTTTTTCTCATTAATTTTGTTGATAAGCATATTAGATCACCAAATTTCATATATTATACATTCTATGGGGTCTTAAAATATTTTGCAATACAAGCAGCCTAGGATAGATTTTCACCATGAATGATCATAATCTACAAATAAATTTGATTGCATAAATGATTAGGTATGTTCAGGATGCTACAGTCGAGGCTTTTTCTAGCACATAGATAAACTGTGCGACGCTTATTGTTCTACCTCTGCAATAGCAAGTAAGCCCAATTTATGCAATAATGGCCAACAATGCCTAAAATCTATAAGCACAAAACAAGAAAAGCAACAATAAGTAAAAGGGATACAGACAAAAATTATAATTAAATAGCACACTTTTAATAAGTCAAGTTTACAATATTACAATTATGTATGCATGAAGCATATAGGTACTTTTCTGAATTAAAGTTCTTACTCACTGTTTTAATTAATCACAACTAAAGGTATCCTTTACTCACCATTTTGATTAATCACGACTAAAGATATCCTATTATATACACAAAATGCCCTTGCACATACAATTGTAACATTGTAACCTTGACTTATTAATAAAAAGTGTACTATTCAATTACAATTCTTGCCCGTCCCTTTTACTTACTATTATCTTTTTATCTTATTTCATGTTACATATAGATTTTAAGTCTTGTTGACTACTGTTGCATAAGTTAGACTTACTACTATAAAGACAAGATAATAAGCACTGTACAATCCTCCATTTGTATGCTAGAAAACGCCTAAACCATGACACAAGATATGCTCATGTCTTTTGGCAAAAAAGTTTTATATGATGGAAAAGAAGTAAAATAAATGACATTTTCACAAACACATCATAACACTTAAATTATACCAAGTTTCAACCTTTAAAAAATTCAACCAAGTTTACACTCAAACGGCTACTTTCTTCTTATAAAACTTTTCTAGATAGATCAACTGTGGCTTGTGTTAAACTGGTATGGCATTGACGAATCAGTTTACTTCACTCTAAATCTAAAACCAGTGACTTCACTATGCTTACTACATTTATGAAATTAGGACAGAAAAAATATCAATTCACAGTATCTTCCACTTGGGGCTATCTACCAATAATGCATATCTGAACTTTTAACTTCTTATTTGCTTAATTTCTTAAGTATGTATGCTATAAAACTCCTCTCACTTTTGTGGCATCATAGTGCAGTATCACAAGCTAAGAGCCCATTGGTAAAACAAAATATTGCCGCTAAACAATACAATAATATGGCTCCTAGTGGAGAATTCATGTTGATATAAAATTAAAGGTTTATCAGAAGAAAACAAAGTCCCCAAATTTTGGTAACAAAAGGTGCTTTAAATGCATGCAGTTGCTTTTGTTTGAAGATATACCAAAGCAGTGAGAAGGTACCAAATGGGAAACATATGAAGCCATACCCTGGACAGAACCTTATAAGAATAGGTAATACCGAAAATTTGAAACCGTGAGCTACCCTATAATCTTCTAGCTACTGAACATGCTGATTCGAGCTTATTTTGTGAAGCCTATGATCTTCATTATTTAGTTTTTATAATGTAAACAAATTGTTACATATATTATTACATATTCATGTCTAAAAGTCAAAAAATTTAGATTATAAGTCTATAAAGATAATTCCCCCAAAAGAAAGAGTCTATAAAGATAAGTGATTGATCCAATTAATGACGAATACAAACTCAAAACTGTTCAGTTAAGATAAATAAAACAAAAAAAAATTGCAGAAAGCCCTAAGAATATGTTGCTTAACCAAGCATAAGCCTAAAATGGCTACAACTATGAGCTACATACATTCAGTTGGTATTGTTGGTTCCTTAAATTGCATCAAAATTGCCAAAATAAATAGTATTATATTAAAACATTAAGATGAATAAATTAATGAAAGGCATTATGTTGCATTGTTCCTGAAACAAAAAAAACGTTGATGGAGCAAACACCAAGAAACATGTTAATTATATTACTAATGACACTACATCCCATATCTAACAAACATCAAAAGGAAAGTGGATGCCAGAAAACCACAATATTTATCAGACATAATGCAATAAAATACATGCTTTCAACTAGTTCAGTTGTTAATTGAGTTACATAAATAAGGCATATACCCCAACATCATGGATTTTTTCAAATAAAAAAGAGTGAGCAAACTCCAACCTCATTGTCACTGAAATAATCCGTCACCATATGCATCTTTGCTTCTTGAGGTGTCCAACCAAAGTTCTGTTAAGCAAAAAACATAACATAATGATATAAAGGATAATAACACAGTAAAAGAAAGAGCCATAGCTGTGATTTTTGAAGAGTATTGACATTTTCCTGCATCATTGTGCCACCTATAGTAAAAACATGCTGTATAAGCAATCAGTGGGAATAATTATTTTGTTGTTTTCAGGTCCCATATGCTCTCACAAGTCAATTTTAAATTTCTATATGGTAATTTCGGTTATTAAAATCTAAGCATTTAGATCCTTCAGTGTATACAAGCCCTGTTTGTTGTTATTCAATCAACAGTAAGTGATGCTGGAATTGGAACACTTGTTTTTGTATTTATGGATGCCCCAAGGACACAATCCTTAGCTCTTTCATTATGGATGGAGGTAACAGTAGATTTATTGGATTTGAGGCCTAATACAGGTTCTTCTGACAAGTTAACCTGGACAAATGCCAAAGCTAAAAGCTTAACCATCAAGAATGCATATATTTTAGCAAAGAACAGCAAGGCAAGGAAAACTTTGGCACCATCAGTTTGGAATAAGGATTCGACACCAAGGCATTCCATGATTTTTTGGATGTTGGTACAACAGAAGTTGATGACCCTGGACAAATTGGTTGCGTGGTGACTCATTCAAGAAAACAAATGTTACGTGTGCCAAAGAGAAGAGGGATTGTATAATCACCTATCTTTTGAATGCCCTTTTGCAAAGGAGATCTGGTCTGTAACTGAGAAGGCTTTAAATTGGAGGAACAACAAACCTTCGGAAGTCAATATGATGCAAGATTTCTTGGATTCAAGTGTGTATACAGGTCTTAGCAAGAAACAAAAGAAGACTATAGTGGCAGGCTGCTACTATGTTTGGAAAGAAAGAAATGAAAGAAGGGTGAATAGAAATACAAACAGCATAGAAGCCATTACTAGAACATTTCTTGTGTGCATTTTGTAGTAACCACACAATTTGTTCCCTCTATTCACTCCTAGTATCCTTTTGTTTTGTTTGATACAAGGACTGAATAGTGGCTAGTGTTTTGTCTGTACATTTCTTATGTACATTTTGAGTAAATGAAATTATCTCATTCACCCAAAAAAAAAAAAAAAAACACAATTTTTTTGAAATACTTAGGCTTATGATATCTTCTAGTAGTGAAAGAAATAATTCAGAATGTTAGGTAGTATTCAGTCCATATGCTTGTAGAGTCAATCAACAATGCAAATGTTTATCCTACATACCTCCCCCATGACCTACAACACAAAAGCTGATGGCAATTTAATTGTTAGTTTGGTCTAATGTAGAATTGGGACATGTAGCATTCCCATATAAGTCATTGTCAATTATGGTAAAAGGATCTCAGAGTTGATCAATAAAAAAATATGGATTTGGGCTATGACAAACTGGTAGCAGCTTACATTGAACCTAATATTGTGTGTCCATATATGCCAAAGCACATTAGATTTTGTTGTCATATTATTTATGAAACGCAAATTGAGATACAGTCAGAAATGTTGATATTAAAAAAAAAAAAGATGAATTGCTTGCTCATTCTAATTAAGATGTAAGTACCACCTATTTACTGGAGGGGGGAAAAATTATAACATGTCAAAGATTAAGTAGGGAAGTAAGTAGACTCAGTTAACTTCCAGGAAACAATTATTTTGTGGTGCAGAGCAGAATTATAGGCCTCAATTATAAGGTCAATCTGCCAAAGGTGGCATGGATTACTCCAGCAATCACATTTTCTGGCACTAATGCTCAGGCATGAAAGTGTACAAGGGTGGGAACATGTGGATGCATGGGTGCACTGATCTGCATGTACAGGAGAAGAGTACCTCGCGTGAAACAAATACATCAATAAACCCAAAATCGATGAAAGCTCTGTACGAGTAGTAGCTGAGAAAAAGAACCATAAGTTAGCATCTTAAGGCAATGGACTTATATGCTCAATGGATTAGACAAATTTTTCATTCATAGGAAAAAATGTCATGATTGCAGCATTTGAAGACATATTTAAATACATCATAAACTCATTAATTATATATTATTAAGAAAAAAAGAAGCTAGAAACTTGAAGGGCCATCATAGCTAATATAAATTTGATATGAACCACAAATAAAAGAATGGAGAAAATGAATGCGCTTTATTGATTTTAATGGAGGAAATTGATTTACAAAACCCTAATACTCTCTCGAAGAGAGTCAACGAGCTAAAGCTCACACATGAGCACATGCTCACATAAAGTAACAAACTTAACAAAATATCTGCCTCCCTTTTTCTTAAAAACACTGCCTATTTATAATAGTAGCTAACCAACTAACTAGTAGTAGCTTCTAGATGCATACAAACCACAGGTCCTCACCACAGCAGCATGTCCACACATGACACACACTACACCACATCCACACACAACACACACTACACAAACACACACAACACATACAACTTCACACTACGCCACAGTGGAGATCCAATTAATTCCATCCCACCCAAAAAGTGTCCTTGCCCTCAAGCACAGAGTAGGAGTCCAAAACAGTTTAGGTCAGCCAAACCCCTGCTGTCAAATTGCAATAGCATGTGGCACGGTGGTAGTCTCTTCAACCCATTCCCAAACACAACCTGAACCATCTTGGTTAGCCTCCAACACCATCACTCTACAGGATTTATTTGGACACTTATGATTAGCTGAGAATGGCTCATCACACTTGAAACAAAGTCCCATGGCCATGGGACTTTCACTAACTATCTTTCTGCTGATCATGATTCACCACTGAATTAGAAGCAGCTAAAAACGATGGTCCACCCTTCAACAACCTCTAATGTCGAGCACTTGATTGCATGGTAGAGCTACGCTTAGGTTGAGAATTCTCAACATGGGAATGCATTTGAGTCTGTCTTGGAGAAACATGAGGTTGTACCAAGCTACTTGAAGAAGAATGTCGATATGAATCGTGATAACATGTCTTGTTTCTACTGGTGTCACTCCTAACTCCATATTGTCCAACACCAAGATCACTAGATGGTGCCAGAAAAATGCCACTAGTATACTCTCTACCTTCATAGCTAACTCCATCACCATCTCTAGGGAAGCAGGAGTTAGGGTCTCTAATCAAATCTGAATTTCTTCATGCAAACCACCTAGGAAATACCTGAGCAACTGCAATTCAGGTGGAAGTGGAGCTTGCAATGCCAAAAATTCAAACTCCACCATATACCTGTTTAACAAATGTGATTTGGTGAAGTTGAGAAAGACATTTGAATGGATTAGCCACTGAAACCGCACCAAATCATCGCATCATTTCCTCCTTCATCACTGTCCAAGACAAATTTAGAACACATTGCTTTAGTAACTTTAACCAATGGATCGATTGGCATCTCATACACAGTGAAGCCAACTCAACTTTTCGAGCTTCACAGGTTCATTGCACGTCAAAGTAGTGTTCAACCATTGCAATCCAATGAGTAGGATCAACTCCACATAGGAAGAACAGCTCGAGTTGCATTAATTTAATATTCCTCATCATCTTCAATTCTGTCAACCAACATTCAATCAACTGGAGTAATGTCATCCTGGCTGACGACTCCAATATTAGCCACTCAGATCTGAGTATTACTGTTGACTCCATGATTCTTGATGCCAATGTGAGTACTTCCATTGATGTGAAATTTCTCTTTGCCAATCTGATTAGTTCCATTGACATTAGTAGCAGAAGAAATTGTGCCCACATTAACATGTTTGCACCTTGGTGCAACATTTATAGATGTGTCACCATTGTTTCAATTGATCATCTGCAAATCCTCGATCATCTTCTGCATTTTAGCCATTGTGCCTCAAGTACTAGACACATCACCAAATAATGTAGTAACATTACCAGATAAATATTTCTGATCTCGATCTAAGGATGCAACACGATGTTGAACTTCAACCAATTCCTCTCTCATCTCAACCACGTCCTTCTCTAACTCATCAACTCTAGTTTCCAATCGAGTCATGTTGCATTCAAAGTCGAAAGAAATGATGTAAAGTATAAAATGATTCCAATTTGAACTGATTTCGAAGAAGCACACAAGCTCCGGCAGGTCTCAGGCACGGATTCAGTAGGTTGGACCAATTTGATATGAACCACAAGTAAAAGAATGGAGAAAATGAATGTGCTTTATTGATTTTTAATGGAGGAAATTAAATTACAAAACCCTAACTCTAGAAGAGAGTCCGTGAGCTAAAGCTCACACATGAGCACATGCTCACACAAACTAACAAACTTGACTTAACAATATATCTGCCTCCCTTTTTCTAACTAACACTGCATATTTATATCAGTAGCTAACAAATTAACTTGTAGTAGCTTCTAGATACATACTCACCAACACACCATATGTCCTCACCACAGCAGCATGTCCACACATAACACAAATACGCATACTGCACAGCACAAACACACACATAACACATACAACTTCAAAATACTACATAGTGGAGATCATATCATAGAACTGTAAGTTAGTATCTTAAAGACATGGACTTACATGCTCAATAGCTTAGACAAAGTTTCCATCCATAGGAAAAAATATGATGATTGCAGCATTTGTGCTGTTTGAAGACATATTTAAATACATCATAAACTCATTAATTATTAAAAAACATGCTAGAAACTTGAAGGACCATAGTAGCTAATATAAATTGGTATAAATAGAATGTGAGATTCGAAGTCAACCTAGTAGTTAAAATCTTCAAGAAAATAAAATGCAGTCACTATTCCTTATTTTTACTAAACTGTCACAAGCAGACTGACTCCAAGAAATCCCATGAAGATGCCTTCTTTTGGGGGGGTGTAATATCAGAAATTTCATTAGAAAAAGATAGTGTATTAAAGAATAGAAGAGCACTACCCTCTGTACATGAACTAAGAGTAGACCCCAAAGAGGAAAAAAAAGTTCCATAATGTATCAATCAATGCACTAGATAAAGAAAAGGGTGCATGGATCAATATTTTCACAATTACAAGTGTGTTGCACTCTATCTATTCCTGCAATAGATGCTTAGGATTTTTCAGGAATTCATCCCCCACCAGAGATTTGGCTGCCCATCTGCCTTTCATTCCTTTACGTCCAAGCATGATATATCAACACCTCATTATAGCATGTGAGCCTATGGAAAATTGGAGAGATCAGTCATCAACATGTGCACTTTGGTGGGCCATTGCAGCTCAGATTGTCTTCTTAGACCATAAAATCTTTGCAAACTCACACCCAAAGAACATATGTTCATGTATTTCCTCTTCATTGGTCCACATATAAAATATGTTCTAATTAATCATACTCCAAGCCAACAATTTGTCCATTGTGTATAACCTTTCACTTTAACTACAAAAAGGACACATGCCTGGCATATGGTTTTTGTACCACACCAGATTTTGCCAAGGAATTGGTTGGGTATGGATTCAAACTGCACATTAGGCCTCATTGATAGAGAGGGTTTTGTTTATGCTTCAAGACAAGCCTATACTCTTGTCTGGTCTTGGTACAATGGTTTGGCCTAACTCCCCTTCTATCAAATCCCTCAACTCCCCAGTGGGCCAATCCCAGCAACCACTTATGATTGAGCAAAGACAACTCTCCTTTGGGCCTCCAAAGGATTCGATATTCAATTCTCCTATCCACTCTACCAAGAGGGCCTTTGAATGGCATTCATCACACAACAAAAAAACTCTAGATCCATCACCAATTTCTCATATTAAAAGGTTCTTTTCCATAGGTCTTGCTTGTAGAATTTTCCTCAACACCAAGAGACTTCATCAGGCATCTTTAATTGCCAGAAGTTGTACTAGCACTATTTTTTTTTTCATACAAAATACCCTTACAAATGTTCCTTTTAGCGCTATCTCCACCCCTTTGAGTAGTTACACCAAAAAAAAAAAAAAAAATTGCCAAAAGTTCTTTCCTTTAAAGACCTCTCACTAGACCCAGCTAGGCCAAAGGGAGTCCGAATAACCTGAGCAAAGGGACCATGTACACCTTAGCTATGCTGCTTTATTCAAGTCAAACAGCTTTAAGATTTCCAAGCCACCTTCTTTCCTTAGTTTGTACGCCACTTCCCCCACTAGTTTTTCCTAAGCGCTGTTCTCATCAATCCCATTCCAAAGGAAACACTTCATCCATGGTCCTTTATAATTCTTCTGGGACTATGAAGATGGAGGCCCAGTAGACTTGCATGAAGAAGAGGGGATGCTTTGAGTCAATTGAATTCTTCCTGCATATGGGGAAGAACTTGCTTGTCAAATGGCAAAAAGCGGCCTAATACCTGTTTACTAGATCATAATGCTAGTGTGTAGAGAATTTTGACCAAATGAGAGGCATGCCAAGGTAATTGTACCCCACCATGGTCAGAGGTACCAGTAAATATATAGAGTGCCAGTTGTTCCTAGTAAGCTAAACGTCACGCTTATACATGCAAGAACTTTGATTTATTTAGGTTTTTGTTGTCCAGGGGATTTTTTTTGAAAAACAAAAAGCACCTTTTCCATTCAGCACTCAGCAGTGATTAAAGGTAATGATGGAACTGTCCATTGCAAGAATTTATGCATAACAGAAACAACCTTCCTGTCAAACGCAAAATTATAGGAATGATGAACATCATAGAGGGATGACAAAGAGGGAACCGGAAGAAGGAAAGTACTTCTACCATTTTGGGTCCCAATTGAAAAAGTTACACCATCTTGTTGCCTCATCCTCAACGACTTTCTTTCCATGCCAATGTCAATCCGATGGCAGCACCTGTTCATCTTCCTTCACTTGTTTTTCTCCCCAATTATCCATTTATGAGGCCTATCTTTCCTTTTCAACTTTGTGCAATAAAAATCCAATTAACTATAGTAATCTAAAACAATACGATCAAATAAACCCCTAAATGATGTTGCCAACATCCAAAACCTCACAAACTACGATGCAAACACTAGTATTACTTGTAATTCGTAACCGCTAGTACAGATAGCTAAATCTTGAAATCCTCAGTTACAAACTTTGCAGAAAAACTATTTGCTGAACCAACACTAAAAGTTATCATATTTTTTTCATGAAACCAACAGGGCATGCTAACATGTATCATGAGAAAATGATACCAAGAGAACATTGCTTATTAGATAATATGACAGATGGAAAAGAGAAAAAATGGCTAACCTATCTGAAGTTACGAATATAACAGGCAGAATCCTCTCATTTGCACCCAAAGCAATTATTCTCCATATCAGACTATCGTGGTACATGGAAGCATTCACTGATGAATCATCAGTCAAGGTAGCATGACGAAGCAACTCAATATTGTTAATCACCAGTTTTGGCTGCCAAGTAGGAACACATCAGTCATTTGCAACATCATTTAAGTACCTTACAAAAGCTAAGAGTGCATCAGCTTTAAAGCTTACCAAGAACCAGGACGCATAATCAAAGTGTTTATTGGGAATGAGAGAAACCCAAAATTCAAATACAAGAAACTATGACTGTTTTCTGTAAGAATATGCAATTTTTTTTTCTAAATTAGCTATCACCAGGAATTGAACCCTGGACCTATGACTAAAAGCATAGGCAATCTACAATGCATTTGCCTTAAAGCTTCACAAGAATCAAGATGCATTATGATAAAGAGTATATCAGACTATGAGACAACATGTTTCTGGTAAGAACCAGCATTTTTCTACAGTGAGACACATAACTGCAATTCAACACTCAACGGGAGAGGACAAAGCTCTAAATTCTACTAGAATACCTGAAAATGATCTATTTCAGCAGCATCTGACATCAATTCCAGCAACAGGCATGGCCAATCAGTGCACGAGTTAGCTAAAGATCTTGAAAAGCCTCCGGTCTTGTTTAAATGTGCAATTGCTTCAGCTCTCCATTGTTTTTGAATTTTAACTACCTCCTTGGCCAACTTCAATGCAACAACTGCCTCTCGTAGATATGAAGCCTCCTCAACAGACAAGCTTTTACCCTTCTCCTCCAACCCCAATATCTGATCAATCTCTTGGTCATTATAATGAGCAGAAAAGGCAAAAACAGCCCTAGTCCACAAAACCAAGTTTGTAGCCTTACTATCAGAAACTGCATGCTTTGAGCCACCATTTCTCTCTAGAATCCTCTTAAGAGCTGTATTTAGGCCGTGCCATTTCTTGAGGGTATTAAATATCTGTTGTGAGGTAATGAGGCCAAGTCCCAAACCCTTTTGAACCATTGATTCAAGGCAATGTTCGAGCTGGTTTTGAAGGGTAGACAACGCAGGTGGTTCACAGTTTGACCAAGAATGCCATGGATATGAACCATTGTGTTTTGGGTGGTGATCTTTTATCGATTCTGCGAAATCTACATAACCAGTGATATGAGGAACACTATTCCAACCTCCGAGAAGACCTAAAAAGTACAAGAATTTGTCAATTTACAAGACTTCACTGAAATACCCAGAAAGACTAGGCAATCAAAATCGAACATTTTGACCTTCCTAAATGCAAGCCTAAGTAATCCTACAAGGTTAGACGAAACTACTCAGAGACAAAAAAAAATAAAAAAACAACACCCTAAGAAATTCACATAGCATAAGATCTAGCATGAGAGTGTTTGCCATTTCATGAGACATGAATTATCAATCTACTCTATATATATCAAAGACCCAGAAAGGAAAAGCAATCGAAAAAGTCGATTCCGGCTTCGTGACAAAGCGAAGTGAAGTATGCCTACAGAGAGTTTGATGAAATTCCTCAATAAAATTGCTCAATAGAAAACAAAACCATTGTAAAAAGGAAGGTAGCTCACGTTCAAGAATAAGAGTGGTTTTGCCAACACCTCTGGGTCCATGAAGAATGAGAGGTTGAGGGACACGGTGGTGGTGCGCATGGTTGTTGAGTATGGTTTCCATTAAGGGTCTGGGTATGATTCTCCATGGCTTGTTCACCATTTTATTTTCTTCTTCTCCTTCTTCTTTGCGATCTGTTCGGATGGGAGTAGCTTAAACCCTTTAGAGGCCAGGCACCAGGGTTTTTGACTGACCTTACTTTCCATACTTGTTGGACTTGGCCTCGGTTATGAAGTAACATTTTAAATTTGATTGGTCGAAAATCCTCAAACAAATAAATAATTTGTTGAATTTTCCCATTAACACTAATCAAATTGATGTATAATTATAAAAATTTCGGGATAATTGCAAATGCACAATTAGAAATAAGTCATTCTATCTATGGTGAGTAGATACCCATCTAGACTCTATGCTACTAATAAATTCTAAGTTAATAATTAAGTTCATAAGATAAGTAGCTTTCATTATCTTGGAAACCGTGCTTTAAGTATATATAATATATAATTTTCAAGATATTTTGTATCTCGTAATATAATAATAATTAAATAATATCAATGGATAAAAATATTTATATTATTACATTTTTTTCAATTTGAAAGAAAATAACAAAAAAATACTTAACTCGTAATAAAATCTTAAAATTACGTACTACTTATATCTATTGTCTAATTACTCTCTTCTTCTTCTTCTTTTTTCATGTTAAAATCTCCTCTCTTTTTTTACTATTTCTTTGTCTTGCCTCCTTTTTTCTTTTTTACTGACCCTAATTTAGAAAGGTTTGCAAAATATCTCCATTCTTAAAACCACTTGTGCTATTACAGAAAGGTATGATCATTAACTTGTTGTATATATGGATTATGGAACCATTTATTTGTATTATAAAGTCTTATTCCTTTCAAATTATAATTGTTTAGTTTAGTGGTAATGAAGTTAAAGATTGATATTAATTATGCATCCAATATAATGTTTTAAAGGAGAATACACACATACACACGCCAAAAAAAAAAAAAGAAAACTCCATAGTGTACCTTGTATTTAGAGGTATGCAAACAAGCTTTGGTTTGCGGGTCGGCCCGTTTAACTTGTTTTGTAAATAAGTTTAAGTTAAGGTATTTCTGCCCATTTAAAAGTAAGCCAAATAAGCTCGACCCATTTAATCCGTAGGTCAAAATGGGCCAGTTTAGGTCAACCCATTTAATATATTTATGCTTTTGGTTTATGGACCAACCCGTTTAACCTATTTTTTAAACAAGTGAAGGTTAAGGTTTTTTTGCTTATTTAAAAGAAGATTAAATGAGCCTAAGCCATTTAACCCGTGGGCCAAAGTAAGTCGAGTTGAGTTGGCCCATTTAACCTGTTTGCATATCTCTATTTGTACCATATAGAATTTACAGGGTATAAGGTACAAAGTAATTCTAATGTGCCATAAGGTAGATTTTGAATAAAAAAATTTAGAGTATTGGTATTTATAAGATAAAGTAAGGGCATGATTTCATATCCTATTCGCCATGTATTTACTTATTCCTATATAAAATTGAGTGTTAAAATTCCATATTCTCAAAATATTGTTTTCAGACTTCTAGATAACTATTTAGCATTTGATAGAAATAAAAAGTACAAAAAATCACAAGAAAAAAAAAAAAAGAAAAGATTCATTTTTTTTCAAATGTTTTATTATACATAGAGTTTGTTCTTATTTTCTCTCTTCTTAGCATTTTGATACCTAGTTAGCAACAGTGTACAGAGAGTTTTCAATTCATTTCTTTTGATCCTAAAAACCTTATTTTTTATTCTTAAATGTTTTCAATGATTTCGAACAAGTTTTATTGATCAAAACATGTTTTCATCGAAGATCGTTTCTTGATCCTTATAGGGGCTTGAGGTGTAAGTGAAGTTATGAGGTTTAGGTGAAGTTATGAAGTTGTTAAGAGTAAGAGGTGGTGTTAACAGTTTAGACTAATAGATAAATTAGTTGTTTAACTTGTATACGAAGTCGTAGAGTGATGGATAACTTGCTGAATGGATCATTGGAATCAAATAGGGGATACTTGTCTTCTTATTGTGCGTGTTTAGAATAGTTAATCAATCGAACTTAAGATAGACTTGGACTTAAACAATGTTGTGCTGCTTATATTGGTTTCGACCTTCTACTAGTTAAGTCTAATCTAGTTAGTGAGACATCTGATGAAGTCTACTTAAGGTTACTTAGGCAATGGGTAAGACCTAAAACAATACTTATATAGTATTTATATATTTGTTTGCATAGGAGTTATGAGTTATCTCAAGTCTTGGGAAACCAAGACTGTGTTGTTTGCCAGTTAATATTCAAAGATATATAAATGGTGCTCATTACATTAGATATTACAAGCTTATATGTGACTATGTCATTTGTGTGGTTTATGCATAAGTGTTTTTCATATTCCGTATTGAGTATAGCTCACTCTTTAGGGGATCTTTATTTTTTAGTTGCAAGTGCAAGTTCATTATGAGCTCAGGGCTATAGGCGTTATTAATTATGAGTGTATATATGGAAGTAAGTAGGCTACTTTGGTGCTACAAGTGGTTATTGATAGCGAAAATTTTAGCTGTATTTATAGAAGAAAACCCTTTTTGAGTTTCAATTGCTTATTGTTACTTATTAATATGGTTGAGGTTACTAGTTAGTATTACTGGAAAGTTATCTGAGACTCCAAGTAAATTGTTTTATGTCTAGTGTTGTAGAGGTGGAAGCTATGGTATTAACATCTTATACAAGTTGTTTTTCATATCTTTTATGTATCTAGTAAACTGAGTGGCATTCATTATGTCATCATTTATGATGTAATTATGGAAATTTTTCATTGAAAGTTAGTAAATCTATGTATTAAATTGTGGATCATAGATAGGTTATAGATTCCTAAATACCTTAACGTATCAGCCTTTAAGAATGATACACAATAGGCTATAACTCCTTAAGTTTTAGGGTGTTACAGTTTTAGTAATATTAAAGCTTAAGTTAAAGGATTCATAGAGCATTAGGTGTTGAATGTTTAGGATGGGAAGATATGAAAAGTGTAAGTAGTTGCAGGAATAAGCATAGATCAACGAGAGTAGTTCTTGCTAAAGATTGCTATAGCGAGTTATTCTAGATATATATATTTACATTTTCTCATCATTATGTTACTATTTATTGCTAATTATTATTTATGCTTTCCTATTTTAATTATCGTGTTTTCTAGTATTACCATATTTAACCTTTGTTTTTTGTTTGATTTCTCATTATGCTTACACATTATAGTTAATATTTTCTTCATGTCTATTCTAAAAACATGTCTCCCTTCACCGTTTGCATCTTGATTTTTCTTAACCTTTCATAGCGTACCTAGACTTATGGTGGAAGAACAATTGAAGTGATGTGATGGAGATGAAGCTAAAATTTGAGGAACTAGTCCTTTTATATGCTCAATAAAAG
Organism: Lumnitzera littorea; assembly: GCA_024138015.1. Classification (NCBI taxonomy): domain Eukaryota; kingdom Viridiplantae; phylum Streptophyta; class Magnoliopsida; order Myrtales; family Combretaceae; genus Lumnitzera; species Lumnitzera littorea. Next base: position 12,578,150 of record JAMXBB010000002.1, read on the forward strand.
TAAGGTACTTGATAAGGAATTACGCATAAAAGACTTAATTTATAATAAGGATATAGAAAAAACTTAACAATACGGAAACCAAATATATCTATTGCAGACTTGACGACATCATCTAAATTTATGCTCGATGGCATAAACCTACCAACAATAGAACAATAATGGAAAACTTTAATCTTAATAGAGAGTTAAAAATCCATCGTTAGCATCAAGGATGTTATTAATTAGTAGATTCAATAGACTTGAATAATATATCAGAACGCCTTAAGTCAATCAAAACACTTCTAAGCTGACCAAAATTTACAACATAATTAAAGCTTCCAAACCATAAATGTCAACTTTTACATTGAGGCAAAACAAGAAATGACTTCACTAAATTACCTATTAATAAACAGTAACGCCATAATAATAATAAGCTTATTGGTTTAAAGATTAATAAAAAATAACGATAGTGACAAATCAAATAGAAAAAAAATGATGTGACATTCCCATATACATTAGCATATGTATGCGTAAAATAAGGTTAATGAGCCCTTCTTTCATGGTTAGCCATAGTCATGTCAAATGTGTTAGTGTTGTTAACTATGTTGACATGTTGTGTTGAGTCCAATCGCGTGAGTCGAGCTAAGTTGTTTGTCTTATCTTGGTTAAGTCGGTTTTGTGTGTTACTCATTGACCCTATATATATGTATACGAATATTAAAGTATATAATATAGAAACTCCTTAACATTAAAAGAACTAAAGTAAAAAAAAACATATATGATGATAACTAAAAACTAAAGCTTGGAATGAATGTAAGGAAGTAATCAACTGGTAAACAATAAGTAGATTAATGGTGTACAACAAGCCCTAAGAAAAGTGAATTATAAATATCTATAACTTGGATTACTATAAAAGCAATAATACGAAACGATAATTAAAGAGGTTACAGGGAATAACAAAGTGCAACAAAACTCAACAAAATATACCAAAGCTTAATAAAATTACTTAAAATGTGTGATTAATTTTAAGTGATGCAAAAGTGATAATAGTAAACAAATCAACTATATTATAATAGACAAAAGTAATAATTAAATTTATATAGGTTACTTAACCAAAAAGATGTATATGTAAGAACAATAATAATAACGATGGCAATAGTAAGTTTATCTCTTACATTCTGTTAATGAGTTGATGACAAGTGAAAGAAAGGATTGGTTGAAGAGTGAGATGTAATAGTAGTAGTGGAACTGAGGAGACAAGAGAACTCTTGAAGTTGAATGATGCAAGATAATTGCTGAGTAAAGTTAAAGCGAATTATGGAATCGAATGCTTTTACTTGAGAATTGTAGTACTGCTCGAGGCTTTATCAAGGTTTAAAAGATGGCATTCTTGATGTTATATCATGCTCTTAAAATGTCAAAAGTTAATAATTGATATGGAGATGATGTTTGTTAAAGGTGTTATTATAATTGAGTTAGGTTGCAAAAATATGGTGATGGGGAATCGAGATTGAAAGTGTAGGAGATAATATGTTGATGTTGGGTTGTTAAGGTAAGAATTGATAATACTATAATCAAGTTAAGAACAAATGGGAAATGAAATAATTAAAGAAGTAATATAAGGAGTACTTAAATGCCATAGAGATTAGAAATAAAAGTTATATATAAACTAAGAGAGTCATGAGGTGAATGTGACAGTATTCGTCATAAACTGACAAACTGAGGAGTGGTAATGGAGTGTTATGAGTTAAATAGAAGAAACCTTGGGTAGTATTGAAAGAATCGTAATTCAATGTGTTGGATGCAAATCTAAATTTAGTAATAAAGGAGAAAGTGTTGAAGAATGGGCACAAGAAAAACCATCGTAGATGTGTGAGCTTAGGAGAGGAAACGTAGATCTCAATTGAGGATATGGATGAATTAGCAAATAATAATAATAATATCTAAGAATGATAAGCTAGAAGGATGTCAACAAGGAGGTGCTAAATAGAATGTTGGATGACCAATTCGGTGTAGAGTTAAACAATGCATATTTAGTTAGAGTTAAGCATAAAAGTAGATGGAATGAAAATGATAAATAATACCACAACCAACTTAAATGAATACCTAAAAGGAAGCTAAAACTGAGTTTTATTAGTCTTTGAATTTTAAATAAAAGGTTCAAGCTAAGGGTAACATTGTATCCAAGATGCAGGATGTATGTGATAGACTTCATGAATCTAATTTAGCAAAGCAATCACACCATATGCCTTGAATGAATAGCAAAACTTCGTCTAAGTGGTATGACTAAGGAGTTAAAAAAAAAAAAAAGAAGAAAGGGAGAGAGAGAGAGAGATGAAAGTGAGGAGCAATTAAATATGTTTTAGCAATAGTTGTAAAATTTGGAATTTTAAAATAAAAGGAAATAAATAAGGCTTTTAAAGACTTGGTATTGCTCATAATTGAATGGGATAGCAAGGGCATAATAGTACTCTAACAAATTAGAATCCCTCTATCCCATTTTCTACATAATATGTATCACCTAAGCAATATATCTCTCCCTCAAGCAAAACCATAAGACTTCTCTCAAGCTAAATCTAAAATTTGGATATGGGATATTGTGCATCAAAGGGTGAAGAAAACTTGAGAAAATACAAGAAAACAATATCTTTTGGTATGCTCTTTATATATATGTTATGAAAATTCATTTTATTTTAAGGGATGATGTGGAAATATAAAGAAAATTCATTTTTGTAGCAATAAAGGGGTCGTCAATTGAATTTAGGTGCCCTTTTATCAAGAAAACTAGTAAGTTGCCCTTAAACCTTTGTTATTTGTTAAAGTTTGTTCTTTTATGAGATGTTATGGTAAAGTTATACAAAAGAGGATGGAAAATTGCGTTGATGCATCGAAAGTTGTTTTGGAGTAAAGAAAAGCAAGTTTAGGTAGAGAGAAAAAAAAAAAAAAACCTTTAAAAATGGTAGTTTGCGTTAAGGATTGAAGTAGGATTTGAAAGGATAAGTGGTTGCGCATTGCAAACCACAGAAAACTATAGGCATCCGGATGCCCCTCTCTTTATCATCTGAACACCAAGCCCTCAAAACTCATAGAACGTAAGTTCTTGCTATTTAAATGCCAGTCCCTCTTGCATCCAAACACTTAGGTTACAACACTGTACAAAAAGTTTTTAACTCGTTTCTTTTGATCCTTTAAACCTTTTTATTTATTCTTAAATGTTTTTAACATGATTTTGAACAAATTTTATCAATCAAAATGCTTTCAAAACATCTCATTGAAGATAATTTCTCGATCCTTGTAGGGGCTTGAGGTGCGAGTGAAGTTATGAGGCTGTTAAGAGTGAATGGTGGTGTTAAATGTTTAGACTATGGGCTGAATTGGTTGTTTGACCTATATATTAGGTTGTAGAGTATTGGATAACTTATTGAGCAGATCTTTGGAATCAAGTATGGGATACTTGTCAGCTTGTTGTCAATGTTTCGAATGGTTAATCAATCGAACTTAACATAGACTTAGACTTAAACAATGTTGTGCTACTTGTGCTTTGGCTTTGACCTCCCATTAGTTAAGTCTAGTTTGATTGGTGAGACACTTGGTGACCTTGCACAATTTTGTTTGAAGTGGAGTCCTATACTAAGACAACCCAGTTAGATTATAGGAATGGTTACTAGGTGATTGGTAGGACCCATACCAATATTTATATAGTATTTATATATTTGTTTACTTGGGGGTCATATGTTGCGACAAGTCTTGGAACACCAAGATTATGTTATTTGTTGGTTAATATTCAAAGATCAATAAATTGTACTCATTGCATTAGGTATTATGTGCTTATATGTGACTGTATCACTTATGTGGTTCATGTACATGTGTTTTCTGTATTCTATATAAGACATAGCTCACCCTTCGAGGAATCCTTGTTTTTCAATTGTAGGTGTAAGTTCATTATGAGCTTAAGTTATGAGCGTTATTAGTTATAAGTGCGTCTATGGGAGAGAGTTGGGTTACTTTAGTGTTGTGAATGGTTATTGGCAGTTTGGAAGTTTTAGTTGTATTAGGAGCAGAAAACTTGATATAAGGCAAGTACACCTATCAATTTTAATATAGCGGATGTGAGTCCGAGTCGATCCCTTAGAGATTTTGAGTACTAATATTAACCTTAGCTTTATTATCTAACCGGAAAATTGTGATAAATTGAATGAATTAAAAATACTGAAATTAACCATCTAAACTAATTATGAGACTTGATTAAGCAAATTAGAAAGCAATAAAACTACGAACGACTTTAAGAAATTAATAACGTATTTAGGAATTATTTCCCCTAGTGTTTAACATGTGACCACTTAAAATATATTCAATTCAGTTTCTATTATTCTTGACCGGAGGAATTCACAATTAAAGCTAATATCTTTCTCAAGTATATTAACCCTAATCCTAAATTATTTACCGGAATTTCTTCACTTAGTAATATAACTTAGAATTGCATTAATGTATAATGAATTCCCACACAGTAATTAATTTTTCGGAAGAAATATGTATCTTATCTCTAAGTATACATGTAATTCTCTCCAATTATACTAAGATCTAATTACACATGCAATTTCTCAATCAACATGCATAATATCATATATCGATACTCTAAAATTATCAATCAACAATTAAACAACATAATTGAATCAAGAAAAGAATAGAAACTTTATTGAAATTATAATTCAACCCAAAGGTCACATGAAACCCTAGGTTCCATAATCCTAAATACTCAAATTCTAAGCTATCATAACGAATCTAAAAACGAGTTCCATCAAAAACATAAAATAAAACATAGAAAACCCCTTTGATTGATGAACAATCTCTCTAATCTTGAAGTTGATGTTGTTCTCGCCTCCTTCTTGATGTTCTCCTTAAGTCTCTTCTTTTCTTATGTGTCTCTCCGTCTTCTCTATTGTCTCTCCTCTTTTGAAACCCTAAGATATCCTTTTATATATGTATTATAAGGATTCTGTTTTTGTCACCAGATACGGCCTGGCACATGGCCATGTCCCCAGGTCGTGTAACTTTCTGCACTAAGGCAAAATTTTCTACATAACTTCAAAACTTCATAACTTCTTCGTTTGAACTTCGAATTGAGTGAAACTTGATTCCTTTTCTTCGTTTTCGATCCTAGAACGCGTTCAAACCTTGAAATCAACATTTTACTCAATTAAGTATCAATTTCTTTAAATAAAACAAAAAATGTAAGGAAAATACTATAAAATCACCATATGAAATATGTTTAAAATCAGAGTTATCAAATTTCCCCACACTTGAGCATTTACTTGTCCTCGAGTAAATAAATCAAAACAAAACTTTCGGGACAAGAAACGCTAATCAAATTTATCACTGTTTAGGAAACCTGTGAACGAATACACTTGACCCGTAGAAAAGTAAGAAACTCATTCTCAACTAACTTGCAATAATAAAATCAACCAATTTCATTTGACTATATTCAAATGCTCCAACCATACTTAATACTAGAGTTCATTAGTTAATTTATGAAAATCAAAATTTACTCGAGTCATTTAACCAAGGATTCTTAAACTAAAAATTAGATTTAACATCTCGCCAACCGAAAAAGAGTCATAAAAATTTTGTCCATTTGACTAAAATGTATACAATTCTCTCTTTCATCTCACTAAGTATCATAATCTAAAACAAACACATTTTACATCCACTCTTTCTCCGATCATCCCCCTAGTTCATGCTTTTGTTGAGAGGTCTTTTAAATTTACCTTGTTTAATGCACAATTGCGTTGGTAGAGGGAAAGAATCTCGCTCTTCTAACGGACCAAGACCGATCCATACCAACTTATTTCTTATATTAATAGCGGGAAAGAACCTTACTCTTCTGACGAACCAAGGCTGATCCATATCAATTTTTTCATTAGAATTGGCATTGGGACTCAATCTCGCTTTTTTGATGGACCAAGACGAATCTTTACCAATTTTTTTTATTCATACACTTATTATTACTTTTGACCTCCAATCATTATGATTTTTCAGGGGTTTCTCAAAAGAAGAATTTCATTTGTTTGTTTGCTAAAAATTATAGGGCTCTTAAAAATTTCTAAGAGAAAAATATACATAAAAGTAAATTTAAAAAATAACCATGACTAACTCTCAACTAGTGATGTTGCTCAAATCTCAAGTCTTAAAATCCTAAGCTAAATAATTTGTAACATTATCTTTCACAAATTTGACTAATCAATTCTAGTAAAGTATCATAAGATCAATAACGATCAACATGACATAGTTGATTTGGCTTAATACCAATTAATCACCTATTGCAAGTTAACTTAAAAATTAATTGGGTCAAATATGAATAATTGATCTCCTAAACAATAACAAATTCATATATATCCCTTCCCCATACTTAATAATGTACATTGTCCTCAATATACCACAAAAAAAAATCATAGCAGCATGAAAAAGTAGCACAGGGAAAAAGAAAACATATGTATAGAAAAGAAACTAATACTTCCCTGCCAGTCGAAAAGAAGAGCAAAATGAAGAAGCATCATTATTATATATATCGGAGTTCACAAGTCTTGATTAACAAAAGACAACACAAAAAATTTGGAACTAAGAAGAGGGATCAGAATCCGTCTCTTCATCCTCCTCATCAGATGGTGCCTCAGCCATCGTGGCATCATTATCGTCATCACCGTCCTCATCATCTTCATCACTTTCTCCAACCTCCTCGTCTTCACCACCCTCATCAGTCTCTTCCTCACTACTCTCATCATCCTCCTCCTCTTCCTCTTCCTCACTCTCCTCTTCATTGGTAGCCGACTCTTTCATTTTAAGAAATTCTTCCATTTTGTCCTGGCGGATATGAAGTTTATCCACACTCTCTCTTATATAACGAACCTCAGACAACAACAAATCAAATTTATCTTCAAAGCTGGCTGAAGACGTCTAGCCCCGAGATGTGCTGCTGCGAGAATGTCGACCTTGACGTCTTGTTGGTAGGAGGTTCATAAGACGGAATGAATTGAGGCGCATAGAAGTGACTTGGCTAACCAAAGTAAGTGAGGGCCAATCAACAACCTTAGTCCTCATAGCCTGCACTAATAAGGTAATGTAAGGGCCATAGCAAATATGCCCTTTCTTCCGAGTAGTGGTGGCTTAGTGGCTGAAGAGTTTGGCGATTTTGATAGCGAGATTGATGGGATGTTTATGTATGACACTGTAGAGATAGAGGCAATCCTTATTGGACACCACCTCGATGCTAAGGCCTCGGCCAGTTAATGTATGGGAAAAGAGCCAGTGAAGAACCCGATATTCAGGCCTGACTAATTGAGAGGCCTTACTCCTGACTGGATCATAGGCATCGCCAACAGTAATCTCATTCCAAAATGACCTTACCGTGATGCCATGAGGAAACCGACACGAAAGACATTGGAATTCGTTCGTCCGTGTATATCGCTCATCATATAGACCAAGATATCTGGCCAGGTAAGCAATGGTCATGTGGAATGGATGGCCACTCAAAGTGAAGTGTAATTTGCGTTTTGGGCCCATGCTAGTAGCACTTTCCTTATCAAGTTTATAAGTGCACAAAAATTCCAAGGTCAGCTCTTTATAAATTGGAGCTTCAAAGAATAATAAGCGCTCCCAAACGGTACCATCTAAGAGCTCCTTCATTTCGGTGAGCTCCAATTGAGCGAGAACATCCTAATCCAGCCAAAGGGTCTCGCTAAAGGGTTTAGTTTGAAGTAATTGATAGCGTTGCACTTGATAGTCCTCCTTAAATTGGAGCATTGGGTGCTCCATCAGGGGAAGAGTAGCCAGTAGTTCAACTATTGCTCCGGATTGTGATGAAGAGGATGCCGCAAATTTTGATTTCCGGCGAACGGTAAGCTCAGCTCGATTGGCCATTTGAATACCTGAAAAGAGTCAACAATCCAAATCAAACACGTACATCCGTATCGCACATAGTTGAAGAAGGCAAAAGAAAATAAGAGCAATAGGGAAGAATGTGAATAGAAAGTTCATTGGGGCATTTTAACAAACATATGGAGTGCAGCTAGAAAACGAGTTGGTGGAAAAGAAATGAGTGGCAAACACTTCCAACGAATTCCACTACACAACAATTAACGGTGAAAAACAGGCGTCTCGACATATAAAAGACGCTAAATGACCCAGAATTGGTTTCTCCTATTGCTAACCCTAACTAGCATGAATGAATACAGATGAGCAAATTAACCAATAACGTTCGGAATTGAGAGAACACAATGAAATCTAACTAGATGAGGCAGCATTATGGCATAGAAGATCAACAAACTCAAAGCAATGATGCATGGCATTTATAAATAATCAAAAGAAATCTGTAGGCCAAATGGAAAAAAAAAACAATACGCACAAGAGTAAGAATGCACATAACCCAACTGCTTAAACATGAGGAAGAGAAAGGAAAATCAATGAGAAAAACTCACTTGGATCAAAATGCGGAATGCAAGAATTGTGAAGAGAAAAGGGAGAATAAGAGAGAATATGAGAGAGATATGTTTCATTGTGAGTGTGTAAGAGGATGTATGTAATTTAAATAAACCGGTCGTGTGCAAAATCATGTAAGTTTGGGTCGACACGGGCTGGGACACGACCGTGTCCCTTGCCCGTGTAACATTCTGTGTGTGTTGTATGGAGTCTGGACGGACACGGGTTGGGATACGACCGTGTCCTGTCACGCCCCGAACAAGAAGAGTCATAACAGTCCCGCCGTGTAAACTAATCTAAGATAGAAGCTCACCTCATAGCTGCTATCGTAGACGCAGTTTACACAAAGCATACAACTCAACCAGCTTGAAACGTCTGTTCTGACATCTGTTAATATCCAAACCTATGGTAGAGCTTTTACAAAATACTTGTTCTATACAATCTGTTGTTAGTACTACAACAGTAATTATACAAACATTTCACGTCCAAGGGTAAAGATTATAATCAGAGTTTATTAAAAACCATAGGTTTTACGATTTATATACAATAAGTTAGAAAACTAGTGGGCTCCCAGGGAATTCCCATTTAGTTTTCTTCAAAACTTAAAGACAAGACAAAAGCTCAGGTTCAGTTAAATTCCTCGATCCTCACTTTCCCACACAGCAGCACACTAACCTGAGAACGGTGGTACCTGAACATCTTTACCTTCACTCAGCACCTGCAAAAGAGTCTGTAGGGGTGTGAGCACAACTAGCTCAGTAAGTGGGGCGGAGTCAGAAGAGTACTATACAATTACAAATAAGGTTAATAATTATGATGAGATGCAATGCAATCACTCAAATGGAAACATCGCACAGTGTTAACCGGTCCACTGTGAGGTTAGAGAAATTTCATCCGCTCCAACCCGGATTGAGGAGTTTTATCGCGACTCAAGTCAGACCAAACCCGGGCTTGTGCAATGGAGAACACCCCCCTCCCAAGACCGCCTTCGAACCACGGCCCCCAACCTTGCCGCGACCTCCTTGCCTATCACTTAGTTCGACTAAGGATGGGAAAAGGACCATTTCAGCTATCCTCATCGAAGGAAGTCGGTGTTTGGCCTAACACTCTTAATCGTCTCCCCTAACGGGTGGTTATGCATGACCATTTACACTTTAGTCGAATAATTATTAGTGATAATCAGGGGTGACCAATAAGTTCACACAATACATAATTCATGCAAATATGCAGAACAGCATACCAAGGAGTCGAACTCCTGTCACAACAGAGTATCATTCACACACGTAGCATGCGTATAATCATCTAACTACAAACACAACCAGAAGTACTCTTGGGTCTCCGGGTACTTTTAAATAGTACCCAAACAGCGGCGAAGCTACCATCCCAACTTACTTGTTTAAATGTTCGCTATTTCTGACTTGAATTGTCAACCGTCTTTGGAAGGTCCTAATTACACGAAAGGTCCAAATTTAGTTTTCGTAATAATTACGAAAACATTAGGGTTTAATCTAAAATGGTTATATATATATTATTTCCATAATATGCAGTCATGTTATTACTATATATCGAATTAAATTATTAATTATTGATATTGTACATCATATATACTATTACGTATTATATATCGTTTTGATCGTATCGAAACGTACTTTTTATTTATTAATTCACGTTTTGATTCCGGTAAGGTTACCGAAATGTGTATATTCTTGAATATGTTATAGTTATAAGCTAGATTGCTTAAGGTTATCCGATTTCAACAAAACTAGTGTCATTGAGTTCGTATAGACTTAACGACATATCTTACGAGTCCTGTTCCCAGAGATGGATTTTAACGGGTAGTTTGAATTTTTAATACAATTATACATAATTATATAAAAACGATCGTATTATGCGAAATTTACAGTTTTCAATTATATTTTATCCAATTTGTCCTTATATTGTAACAATATAAGTATTATTCAATTCTAATACACCTAAAGTACATCCCGATCAGAAAATATTAATAATTATAATAAAAATCTCCATTTAACCCAATTCGATCAGCAATCCTATATATAGGTTTTATTTAACTATTTAACTCATTTTAGTCTATTAATATTACAAATATACCCCGACTTGTAATTTAAGCTATTTTACTTAATAAATTCGTAATAAATAGTTCGGATTACCCAATAATTCCCCGAAAATTTCTATTGACTTCTAAAAATATAGGGAATTCAATTATCACTTGGTTTCAAGTTTTCGACCTATTGCCTATATTTTCGTATTGACGATTTTACCCCTAAATTTGATAAATTAACCAATTATAATTTCTTTTAGCATCCAATTAATTTCAATCCAACTCAATACCATTATTATTTATTATAGATCAGTACATGTCCATTTCATCAATTAATTTTATAATTTCCTATTAAATTCATAATTTCAGCCTATTTTCGAGCTAATTTCAGGCCTAAAAATTCAATAAATATTAAAATTATTCAAATAAAAATTTGGGCTTTGTAGCAATTACCTATATATCATACACATCCTACACAAAAATTTTCAGCTAGAAACAACATCATATAGTACATTTATTTCATAAATATATATTCGAATGAATTACAGATTTCTTAATAAAGTATATTAAATATTACGAATTTTTCAAAAATAAAAATATCACATGAAAGCATGTCTAAAATAACCTAAGTGTAATTTTTTTCATAATTTTCTGGGTGGATTTACTATTTTTTAAAAATTATTGAAAAATAGGGCAGAAATTTGACCTTGGTGTTCTTGGGTGCTCTGGTGGCCGACGACGGCTGGGCGGTTGTCGGACGGCCTGTGCGGTAGGTGGACCGTATGGGGTTGGCGGGGTTTCACAGCAGATCTACTTTAGGTTAAGATTCCATACTTTCACTAATTTTTCTATTTTTTTCTAAATTTGTTTTTTTTTTCTACGATTTTTTCTAATTTTCTTTCTGATTCCAAATTGCTAAAACTATCATATCTGATGATCTTGGCTTTTTATAGTGCCTCAAAGTCGGTTTAAGGATTTTTCTTTAATTAATTCATATTTTCTTTTCCAATTTTTTTTTTAATGCTTGAGGTGTCCAAATATTATAACTTCACTTTTTGAATCAGCAATGCAATTCCATCCTCCTGCCACGCCTCCTTCCAATGTTATTTAATTAATTTTTCTTTTTCTTTTATTAAATAATTACTTAAATATAGATATTATATGTTAGAATTAATTATTTTAATTAATATACAAGGTTATACCCTATGTAAATAACATGTGAAATACATAACTTTACTCATATAATTAAGTTTCTAGCATATCTTTTGTTTTTATGATACATTCTAAGGTTAATTCCATGAATTCAACACAATATATATATAATTACTCAATTTTAAGTTAATTTACGAGTATAATTATTATTTGTACCGGGTATACTCAAAAATTATGTGTATTTTTTTATAGTAAATTATACTACATTATCTCATTTTATAGCTCAATTAACTTATCTCTAAGTACTTGTTGCAATCTAAGTTCAATTTTTGGAGTTCTGAACATTTTAGGGCTTTAGTAAATATTCCAATTTCTAAGGGCAAAATTGGAATTTCGGGTCATTATTATTAAAATCTAACTTCACTGTAATATCTCGACTAACTTTTTCATTCTAGTTGCAAAGTTTGGGCTCAATTGGATAAGTTATCCTAAAAGCCCTAAATCTGAGCTCGGTTATCCTAAACTCAATTTTGGGAGCTTACATGTCCCATGCCCGTGTAACATTTTGTGGTCGACATGTGAAGTCTGGACGCACACGGGCTGGGACACAACCGTATCCCACGCCTGTGTAACTTCTTGTTCGTGAGTGGGAATTATGGGCGCACACGGGCTAGGACACGACCGTGTCCCTCGCCCATGTAACTTTCTGTGCCCACATAGTGAAACCGAAATCTGGGCGGACACGGGCTGGGACACGACCGTGTCCCATGCTCGTGTAACTTTCTGTGGGTGGGCAATTTTGTAGGTCTGGATGGACACGGGCTAGGACACGACTGTGTCTCTTGCCCATGTAACCTTTTCTCTCTTTTTTTTTTTAATTTAATTTAAAGATAAAGGAAACTTAAAAAAATAAAAAAAATAAAACTAAAGAGAAAAAGCAACAATAAGACCAAAAGGGAAAAGAAAACTATGATGAAAAATTGAAAGAAAAAGAAAAGAAGCAAAGCAGAGTTAGATAAAAAGAAAATAAACTTAAATAAACTTAAATAACGAAGGTATAAGCAGAATTAGACATAGGTTGCCTCCCAAAAAGCGCTATAGTTAACGTCAATAGCTCGACGGGATACGTCTCGTCATTCATGATTCTTCATCCAAGTGGAGATAATACTCCTCCTGTATCTCGCTTTCGAACTCTTCATACAAGTGTAAATTTACCCTTCGGCCATCGACCTTGCCAATTCCATTTCATTGGTGCATAACTTCCATAGTTTCTCTCCTTATCATGCCACTTATCAAATTCATGTAGCCTAAACTTCTTCATTTTGTCTGCTTTTAACTTAGATGCGGTTGTCATTGGAAGTTTTGAACTTTTCGCCACAAAGGTATGTTCCAAATGATTTCTTGACAGTTTTGGTTCCAAAATTGGTGGCTTCTCTTTGAAGGATTTTAACCTAGGATCCTTTGACTTATGGAGTTGATCAACCCTCTTCTTATCTACAATAGATTCATGAACTTTTATTTGAGCTACCATTTCTGCACAATTGGGGTTGGTCACCAAATTTTCATCTCCCTTTTTCAAGCAATAGCTCGAGGAATCTTTGGTAAGCGTTTCCTGCACACATGTAGATATAACAACATTAGTGGCATTAACATTGCGACATGTGTCCTCTGAGTTAAGAAATTTGTTTGTTGCTTCTGGAGTTTTAAAAACTATTTCATCATCCCCAACCCGTAATATCAACTTATGCTCACTAACATCAAAAACAGCTCTAGCAATGGCTAGGAAGGGTCGACCTAAAATAATTGGCACCTCAATATCTTCATCTATATCAAGTATAACAAAATCCACGGGAAAGATGAATTTGTCTACTTGTACTAAAATATCCTTTATGATGCCTCTAGGGTATGTGATAGACCTATCAGCTAATTGAAGACTTATGCGCGTTAGTTTAGGTTCTCCTAACCCTAGTTTTTGAACAATTTATACGGCATCAAATTTATACTGGCTCCTAAGTTTGCCAAAGCATTATCTACTAATAAATTGCCAAGCATACAAGGAATAGTGAAACTCCTTGGATCGTTTAATTTTTGTGGCAACTTTTTCTGGAGAAGTGCCGAGCATTCCTCACTCAATGTGACGGTTGTAAGCTCCTTTAACTTCCTCTTGTTCAATAGAAGATCCTTTAGAAATTTTGCATACTTTGGCATCTACAAGATGACATCAACAAGAGGTAAGTTAATGTGTAATTGTTTGAAAATATCAAGCAATTTACCAAATTCCTTATTCGGATTAGTGCAACTTTGCTTAAGGAGCTGCGGGTAAGGGATGGGAGGCTTGTACTCCTCCACTTTCGGTGGTTCCATACTTTCTTTTAATTTTAGTGGCTTTGCATCTTCCTTACAGTTGACTTCCACTTCTTTCTTAACTACTTCCCCACCATCCTTCTTCTCCTTCTTTTAACTACTTTCTTTTAACATGTTCCCTAGGATTGACCTCAATATTCCCTGGGAGTGTTCCTTATGGTCTTTCAGAGATTAGCTTCACAAGTTGACCAATTTGGTTCTCAAGGTTACGATTGGACGCCTCTTGATTTCTCAACGATGATTCAATGTTGGATAAGCGAGCCTAATTGCCTTGAATATATTTTGTGAGAAGTTTTTCCACACTAGACTTCTTTTCTTAAGGAAGAGGAGGTGAGAATGGTCTTTGAAATCTAGGTGGGCCAAAGTTGGTCTTCTGCTGGCCTTGGTTTTGATTTCCCCATGAGAAATTGCGGTGATTCCTCCATCTAGGATTATAAGTGTTGCTGTAAGGGTTATTTTGTTGCATAGGTAGGTTTCCTAGATAATCTACCTGTTCCAGTTGTTCTTGTGCTCCATACCCCTGCATACCAAAGTCACTTACATCCGATTACACTTGTTGAGGGCCAACAGAAAGTGCATCAATCTTCTTACTCAATAGGTCCACCTTGGATGCCAGAGCAGTAGTCAAGTCCACATCATAAATTCCCATAGCCTTTTGCTTGGCTCTAGTGCTTTCCCACTGAAAATTGTTCATCATTATTCCTTCAATCAGATTTTGTGCTTGCTCAGGTGTCTTTATGCTCAAAATACCTCCTACGGATGCATCAATCATCTGTCTAGTAGATAAATTGAGACCATTGTAGAAGGTCTGAATCTGCATCCATAGTGGGAGGCCATGATGTGGGCATCTCCCGAGCAAGTCTTTAAACCGCTCCCAAGCGTCATATAGCATCTCCGCTTTCAATTGAGCAAAACAAGAAATATCATTCCGAAGTTCAGCGGTCTTTGCAGGTGCGAAATACTTCTCCAAAAATTTCTCTACCAATTCATTCCAAGTTGTGATTGAATTTCTTGGTGGAGAGTATAACCACTATTTTGCTCTACCCCTCAAGGAGAAAGGAAATAGCCGCAGTCAAATGGCATCATCCGTGGCTCCATTGATTTTAAATGTATCACAAATCTCTAGAAAACTAGAGATGTAGGCATTAGGATCTTCATCTTGGAAACCATCAAACTGAACATATTGTTGCACCATTTGTATGATGTTAGGTGCAATTTGGAAGTTATTAGCCGTGATGGTTGGCCTTGCGATACTCGAGTCAGCTCCAATAAGTGTAGGCCTTGAATAATCAGACATGGTCCGATTTGCTTCATTCCCATTGTTAACCATGTGTGGTAGATTTTCTTGCTCGATGAATTGAGTATTGGCCTCTTCACCTTCTTCCTTGATTTCAACGATTGACTCGTCGTCTATGGTCGCCACAATTCGTCTAGGTCGCAATCTCAAATTTTGAAGGGCAGTTCTCTCTATTTTAGGATCGAGTTCTACTAAATCTTCCGGATTGCTTCGGGTCATGCACTATAAGGGCAATAAATGTAAAATCAATTGCAGCTCTAGATAATAAAAATAAACAATGAAAACAAAAGAAAATAAAAAAAATGGTTAAAGTAATAAAGCAACTAGCGTTCTTAATATCGAAAATCCCCGGCAACGGCGCCAAAAACTTGATATGAGGCAAGTGCACCTATCAATTTTAATATAGCGGATGTGATTCTGAGTCGATCCTTCAGAGATTTTGAGTACTAATATTAACCTTATCTTTATTATCTAACCGGAAAATTATGATAAATTAAATGAATTAAAAATACTGAAATTAACCATCTAAACTAATTATGAGACTTGATTAAGCAAATTAGAAAGCAATAAAACTACGAACGACTTTAAGAAATTAATAACGTATTTAGAAATTATTTCCCCTAGTGTTTAACATGTGACCACTTAAAATATATTCAATTCAGTTTTTATTATTCTTGACCGGAGGGATTCACAATTAAAACTAATATCTTTCTCAAGTATATTAACCTTAATCCTAAATTATTTACCGGAATCTCTTCACTTAGTAATATAACTTAGAATTACATTAATGTATAATGAATTCCCACATAGTAATTAATTTTTCGGAAGAAACATGTATCTTATCTCTAAGTATACATGTAATTCTCTCCAATTATGCTAAGATCTAATTACACATGCAATTTCTCAATCAACATGCATAATATCATATATCGATACTCTAGAATTATCAATCAACAATTAAACAACATAATTGAATCAAGAAAAGAATAGAAACTTTAATGAAATTATAATTTAACCCAAAGGTCACACAAAACCCTAGGTTTCATAATCCTAAATACTCGAATTCTACGCTATCATAACGAATTCCATCAAAAACATAAAATAAAACATAGAAAACCCCTTTGATTGATGAACAATCTCTCTAATCTTGAAGTTGATGTTGTTCTCGCCTCCTTCTTGATGTTCTCCTTAAGTCTCTTCTTTTCTTATATGTCTCTCCGTCTTCTCTATTGTCTCTCCTCTTTTGAAACCCTAAGATATTCTTTTATATATGTATTATAAGGATTCTGTTTTCGTCACCAGACACGGTCTGGGACAAGGCCATGTCCCCAAGTCGTGTAACTTTCTGCACTAAGGCAAAATTTTCTACATAACTTCAAAACTTCATAACTTCTTCGTTTGAACTCCGAATTGAGTGAAACTTGATTCCTTTTCTTCATTTTCGATCCTAGAACGCGTTCAAACCTTGAAATCAACATTTTACTCAATTAAGTATCAATTTCTTTAAATAAAACAAAAAATGTAAGGAAAATACTATAAAATCATCATATGAAATATGTTTAAAATCAGAGTTATCAAAACTCTTTTTGAGTTTCAACTGTCATTTGTTGTTACTTGTTTAATATGATTTAGGTTATTGGTCGGTATTATAGGCGAGTTATATGAGACTCTAGGTGAATTGTTTTGTGTCTAGTGTTGTAGAGTTGAGAGCTATGATATTGAAGTCTTATGGCGATTGTTTTTCATATCCTTCGTGTATTTAATAGCCTAAGTGATATTCATTGTGCCACTCATTCATAATGTAACTGTAGAGACGTTTTGTTGAAAGCTAGCTGATGTATGTATTAAATCGTAGATCATAAATAGGTTACAAGTTCCTAAACACCTTAGAGCATATTTACAAAGGAGTTCTTAAAAGGGGTATTTAGGATGCTACGATAGCATTCTAAGCATCTCTTCATCTAAAGCATCCCTTCACTTTATAAAGGGGTACTTTAAGCAGAGGTTCTTCACCTTTATTTAATTATTGCATAGGTTCCAACTATTTCTTTCATTTAATTTTTACACTTGACATATTGACTACATGGCTAACTATGTTAGAAAAAATAAAGTGCAGAACTGGTTCTTCATGGAGGACCTTTCTCAAGTTAAGTACCTGTTTACAGAAACAATTTATAAAGGAAGAGAGGTGCTTGACACAAATATCCATGCCAAGCACCCTTTTGTAAACATGCTCTTAGCATGCTAACCTCTAGGGATGACACATGGTAGGCTGAAATTCTCTTAATTCTAGGGCATTATATTTACTGTTTATTCTAATTTTATATTCTTATATTCTAACACCTCAACTAGAGGTTAAAATTTCCAATGTATTAAAAAATTTTATCCATTAGTATATATTATTAACAAACCATATATAAATTATAATGTAATTGATCAAAAGCTCATTTGACTATAACATTTACAATTCCAAGTTTCAAGTTTAAAATTTTTATGAAGTACATATAAAATATTGATAATGATTTTAATATTATCCTTAAATTTTCCTACATAACTATTTTTGTAAATTTCTTTGAATTCATCTTATTACTTAATACTTATAATAGTTAAAAGTTTTCATTACCATTGCACAATTTATTTTATCGATATTTTCAAGTTTATCTATTGAACTAGGAATTGTTAGATATATTAATATGTAAATATTTTGTTGAGACAAGAAAGTATTCTGTGATCACGTAGTGTTTAACTTATTTAGCCACATTGGACCAAAATCATCATCTTTTAACCCCACATAAGCTTATACACTTATCTTAGGGCGCCTCTCTCTCTTTGAGAGTTTTTCCTCTCATTTTGAGAGTCTCCCACCTATATGGTATGATCTCAATTTTTCGCTTTGTTTCTCTCTCCACTTTGCAACATCACCTTTTTTTTTTGCCCTTTTTAACAACTTTTCAGCATCATTTGCTTAGCTCTTTCATTTTTCATACCCATTTATAATATACAATACTAGAATCATTGTACATCACATAAAAAACCAACGAATCCAACTAATATAGAATTCAATACACATTTAAACACTTTTTTCTTCTTATGCATTAGGATTAGTTTGCATATCGAACTGCATTGAGATCTAGGTTTGATCTCTTTTCTTTTGTTCTCCCTTTGGTTTTCTTGTTTGTGTCATTGTCTTGTTTTATTATGGGGTCAAATCATTGTGTCAAGTGTTGATCTTTTCTTCTATTTTTTCTTTATGCTAGCTTGTGAGTCTTTTCTTCGACCTTTGATCCTTAGGTACTAAGTCTTTTAGTAATTGCAGAGTGTTTAACCTTGTCCTGTTATCTAAGTCTGTTGAGTCCAAATCTATGTATATATCACTCTGTTTTCTCATTTGTTGTTTGATTTTGTAGTTATGTCATGGATTGGTCTTCAAAAGGGAAGAAGCCTCTGGTATCCCATCAATCTGATAGTGAATCCAAGGAAGATCTTGTATTGGATATTGCTCCAAATCCTATAGAAGCAAAGGATTATCTATCAGTGTGCAAAGTGATTACTGATAAAACCCTTAATAGAGCTATTGTTATGGATATACTTTGGTAGGCATGGATTAATTATGGTGAAGTTGTTTTAATCCAGTTAGATCTAATAGGTTCCTTATTTCTTTATGTCATTCTGAAGCTATGTGCTCAATTGTTTGCAATGGGCCTTGGTCAGTTGTAGAGCATGTCTTCACTATGGAAGAGTGGACAAATGAGTGCACCATAAAGGAGCTGAGTTTGAATGAAGTTACATAATGGGTTTAAGTCTATGGCCTTAAATTGGATTAGTTTTCTAATTAGAATGCTTGAGTTATTGGTGAGCATTTGGGGAAAATTATGGAGATTGAACCTTTTAAGGTAGGGAACAGAATTAGAAGAAGCTTTTTAAGGATTTGTGTTAAAATTGATGTGTTGCGCCCTTTAAAGAAGGAGATGTGGATTAATCGAGATGGTAGAGATAGATATAAGGTGTTCTTCAAATATGAAAGATTGAGTAATTTTTGTTTTGTTTGTGATGGACTTGATCATGTGGGTAATTTTTGTCCTTTGAAGGGAGGTTTAAGTAGTTTGGGTTTTGGTCCTTCAATAAGGGCAAATCCAATGAGCTTGGGTTTTTGGTCTAGTAGCAGGGAAGATGTCAATACAAGAGATTAGCAGAAGGTGGATGGTAATGCTTTCTAGAACCTATCAACACCAACTAACCCATTTTCACATACTACTCCTAATACTCTAAATTCAAAAGCTCCAACCTCTATGTCATCCAGATCAAAGAATTGTCACGTGACAAATGACAATAAGGCTATCATCCTTTCACCAACTAAAGCCATCATCCATTTAAAGCTAACTCAAGCCACATTTCACCCCAATCACACCATAATCAAAATTGAACAGACTTAACCCAAATAAAAATCCTTCTTTCTCCAATTCATAATAAAGCCACTAAAATACTTCCATCTTCAAAGAATGAAAAGTCAAATACCAAAACCATTACCTCAATCGTATCTTACATTATAGAATTACCACCAATGATGCTGAAGGAGAAGGTT
Organism: Lumnitzera littorea; assembly: GCA_024138015.1. Taxonomy (NCBI): domain Eukaryota; kingdom Viridiplantae; phylum Streptophyta; class Magnoliopsida; order Myrtales; family Combretaceae; genus Lumnitzera; species Lumnitzera littorea. The sequence continues at coordinate 12,598,055 of JAMXBB010000002.1, forward strand.
GTTCAATATTAAGCAAGTTTGATTCAAGAAGTGTTGTTAAAGAGATTTCACATTCAATGGGGGTTTCCTTGAAAGAGTTGAATCTAAAAACTAAGAGACAGGATGATGCGAACCGCAGCCAATGATTGACAAGGCTGGTTGCAAAATGAGTCAAAGCTTGTTGAAAGCTTGAAAAGGGTGATGGGGAACACGATAAAGAACGGAAAAAGTGAATGAAAAGTAAGCAAAAACTTACAAACAACTCTAAAAGATATGATGCACCAATGAAACTTTCGAAGACTCACGATACAACTCGATATGATGCATGAATTGGTCCGATGAAATTGCTCACCACTTAACTTTGCTTAAGGGTTAAGATAAGAGTTAAATAAAAATAAACAACTAATATTTATGAGAGGAAAAAAAATATTGAGTGTATTAATGGTAATCTGATTATGTGCGACTACATATATAAGGAGTATTTATACCTGATAAGTTAGAGTAACGTGCCAAAAAAAGAAAAAGACAAAAAGGGTATTGTCCTAAAGAAGTAACGTACAAGAATTCAAAAGGGTAAATATGAATATTTAAGAAAAGTAATGATTAGTATAATAGATTTTACACGTGGTCCTATACATATGATAGAGGTTCATTAGTGTTGCTGTTGGAGTATGCAGACAAAAAAGTATAATCAGATTGCTTGTTCCAAGTAAGGGTGATTGGGGATTAGTCTGGGGTTGTTTTCTCGACCTTTCGACAATGGTGAAGTTGAGCAAGTGAGCGGCTCGGGCATGAGTGAGTCAAAGCACAAGGTTTGGTTGTTGTCTCAGATTCTGTTATTTGACGCACAACTTTCGAAAAGTGGGTAGTCATTCGACTCAACATGCAAAGTATATCAATAAAGAGATACTTGACCTTAACAAGAGTTGGTTAGAGCATAAGGATTCGCCTTGCTATCAGTCCCTTTAGTTCTTGAGCTCAGCTGTGGGTTAAAGGCCTAATAGTTTGATTTAAATCACAGGATGAGGAAGACATAAGCGTAAAGAAGTTACACATCAAAAACCCCGAGTTTAAACTGTAAAAGGATCTTCTACTCAATTTAGGCTTAACCAAAGGTGAAAGTAAAAAGAAAAGGGGAAAATATATGAAAAATTCAACAAGTAGCTTAGCTAAGAAGTTGATGCTAGATAATTTAGTTGAAGTATTGGTTCAGATGGAGGGTGTTGTTTTATCTAAGGGCAGTAGTAGTTAGCCCGTTACAGCCACATGGGAGCTATGAGGCTTATGAGTTGGAACGGTCAAGGGCTTGGTCCATCATTGACAGTTCAGAACTTATTTAGATTTATAAATAAATTTTCATCCAATTTACTTTTTTTTTTATGGAAACAAAAAAATCTAATAATTATGTTGATAGTTTAAGAAGAAGACTAAGGTAAATTAGATCATTTTATGTGTTACTAGAACGAATTGCAAGTGGTTTAGCTTTATGGTACTCTACATCGTAGCTTGTAATTGAAATTAGATTTGGTGATGGTTCTTTATTGGGTAATGTTGTTTGGATTTATTCTCATATAGAATTTTATGCAAAAAAGGAGTTATGGAATGATATCATTTGATTGACGCATACTTTATAAGGCCCTTTACTTTGTATTGGAGATTTTAATTAGATAGTAGATGATGATTAGAAAAGTGGTGGATGGTTTAAACTTATAAGGTAGATTGAGGGGTTTCACTATATGATTTTTTATACTCAACTCCAGGATCTTGGATTTCAAAGACTAAAATTTACTTAGATGAATAAGAGATTCACTAGCATGTTGATTAAAGAAAGAATTGATAAGGGATTAGCATTAAGTAAGTGGTTGAATTTGTTTTTTGATTCTCATGTTGTATGTAGTCCAATTATTGGGTTAGACAATGTTGCTCTAATTTTGAATCTTAGAAAGGAAGGGGTCATTGGTAAGAAGAGATTTAGGTTTGAGAATTTTTAGAGAGAGTTGGATGGTTATAAGGACATTGCGAAACAAAGCTGGAAGGTTGTTGATAGTGCTAATTTTGCTACTATCTTATCTTCTCTTAAAGTTCGTAGAGAAAATTATGTGTCATGGTGTAAAAGAGTGGTCCCAAACAATAAATAAGAGAGAGAAATTGCTAGATAAGCTTGATGAAGCCTAAAATTTAGATGTATCAGATTCTTTAAAAGATGAAGAAGAGATTATAGCTTAACTTGATGTGTTGTAGGATGGAGAAGAAATGTATTGGCACCAACAATCTTAGGTAAATTGGTTAAATTATCGAGACAAAAACACAGTTTTCTTTCATAATACTACCATAAGTAGAAGGTAGTGGAATAAAATCTTAAAGTTGCATGACATAAATGGAAATTGGCTTAAGAATGAATCTAAAATTGCTTTAGCTTTTGTGAACTTTTACAAAGGATTATTTCAAGCTAGTGTAAGAAGAGATTTTAGGGGTTGTTTGAACTAGGTTGAGCAGTTTTTCTCAAACAAAGATAACAATATTTTGTGCACTAAAATTAGCCTAAAGGAGGTTAAATTGGCAGTATTTCATATGAGTGGTCTTAAAGTACCAGGCCAAATAGATTTCTAAGGATTTTCTATCAATCTTATTGAGATACCATTAGCTCCTCCATTGTGAAGACTGTTCAAGGTTTCTTCATTATAGGTTTGTTTTGTAAAGTCTTGAATCTCACTAATTTAATGTTAATCCCCAAGATAGCTAATTCGAAATCGGTTAATCACTATAGACCCATTAGTCTATGTAACTTTCTCTATAAAATTATTTCCAAAAAATTATGGTTACTCATTTGAAACCATTCTTAAAAGAGCTCATAACTAAAAATCAAAGTACATCTATTTCAAGAAGATTGATTTAAGACAATATCCTTATTGCAAATGAGATGTTTCATTGTCTTAGGTTTAGAAAGAGAGGAAAAACTCTAAGTTGCACCCTTAAGATCAATATGATTATAGCATATGATAGAGTGGAGTGGGATTTTTTAGAAGTTATGTTAATAAAGCTTCAGCTAAATAGACGGGATCAATTGGGTTATGAGTTGTGTTTTATTTGTGGAATATAATATCTATGTTAATGACAATGTGGTTGGGCATGTTAAACCTATGAGAGTACTTAGGTAAGGAGTTCCTTTATCTTTTTATTATGATAGCAGGATGTTTTATCTAAAGGTTTGACTAAGGCTGTTGAATCGGGTTGGCTGAAAGGAGTGCGTCCCCAACGTGTGTGTCCTATTATCTCATACGCCATCGCCTTTCCTCCAGCTTTTATCTTTAGATGTTATTTCTGTTCCATCTTCTTCGGGTGTTGCTGGCTATATTAGTCTTGATCATGGTTAAATAAAAATTGATTTCATTTGCGGCCCATAAAAACACCAAAAAAAAAAAAAAAAAAAACCATCAAACCACCTTATAACACTAATCCAAAGCAAACTTCAACAAAAAGCTTCAAACTCAAGCGAAAAAATTTAAAAGGACTAGCACAGTTGAAAAAAGAATGTAACAAAAATACAGGATAAAAAATCTCAAATGGAAAAATTAAAATATAAATAATTTAAATTAAAGAAGAAAGGAGTAATAAAAGGTTGAGTACTATTTTTGTACTTTTTTTCTAAATTACTTCATTATTTGATTTAATATTGGTATGTATAGAGGCGATTTAAGGAAAAAGATTAGTTAACATAAATTGGTATAGATAATAAGATTCAACAGCCTTCTTTGGTTCGCTCAAGGAACTGTTGCGGGAGAATTCACAAGGTTTTATTATTTTGTTTTGACATTTCTCAATTACCTCGTGATTTCTTGATTAATTACATTTCTGCCTTTTTGCATTCAAATCTTCCCATCTATATAATTATATTATTGCATGAGCTCATCTTTCTTGTGTGTTCAAAACAGAAAGCTAAGGCAATCAAAGAGCTAATTCTCAACACTGCAATTGTGTAAACTCTTTTTTTTTTTTTCCTTTTCCTGAGTAAGTATAACCGGTGAGTGATCCAAAACTGGTCTATTTCAGTGGAAAACTAGTGTTGATGCCTTTAAGATGTAGGCTTAACCTTATTTGTGTAATTTTGCTTGGCGGAAGATTTCTTTGGAAAATTTATTAATGTCTAAAGTTTAGAATTCATATCTCTCAGTTCGCATAGATTCATCACCATCTTTTACTTCCATCCCTTGGTATGAATGTGCATAATGATGCTTATCAAAGTCGATTTTCCGGAAAAAAAGAATAGAAAAGTTAATCCAAACCCTATATTTATAAAAAATACAATGACTATATTTACATATCATACAAAGTCTGTACATATCATGATATATGCTTTGCGATAATCTTGTTCTGGTTCTGCAACCACAGTTGTTGCTGATGCTGCAGGTCCTGCTGATCCACAGATCCACCAAATGTTTGTTTACCAGCTACCAGTTTAAAATCCAACGCGAAAGGATCATCCTCGTACTGTACAGATCCCACATTCTGGTTCATACTTTGGACGCTGAATGTTGGTGTTGCTTGGAATGTAGGAGCAAATGAAAACGGATCGTCGTTGCTAAGAAATACTTGATCGTCTGTGGTCGTTGGCATAGGTGATACATCCAAAGCTCTAAATGTTGGTGTAGTATCTTGAAGAAATGGATTGTTTTGAGTGCAAGAATATTGTTGATCACTAAAAGAATCGTTCGCATAAGGAACAAGTTCCATGCCGGTGGTAGCAGTTGGATCAGTTTCGAGCAGGCCTGCTGTCACTGCTAGCTCAAGTTCCCAATTTCCACTCGAACCACCAGGCTGTAAATTTAACCCCGGATCTTGTTGCGGTTGTCGTTGTTCTAATTGTGGCCAGTCGTCGGAGGACACGAATTCTATGATTTGGTTTGGTTGCTCATTATTTAGTTGTAACGAATTGCTTGTTGGACAAGTGGCGTTGGCACGGATGCCATAACCGTAACTCTCATGCTGTGGTGATTTCTCGAAATGCTCTTCTTCCGCGTCTTGATAAACCGTGACACATGGACTAGTCCCACCCAATCCATCTGTCGCGCTCGCCATGTCATCTTGTGATGTGCATTGAGATCCACATTCAGAGCCCTTGTCAGATAACCGATCCGCGTTTTCTGAATTGGTTTCAGAGTTTTCACAGGACCCGTAATCGGATTTCGAATTAGGATCCTTGTGGTTTGGTACTGGAGGAAGCAGCATTGGCTGGGATGACATCCTTCCATTTGATGGAAACGAAGAATGATCTTTCAAGAATTCTTGCAATGTCATCATCAGCTCGTCAGATATCCTTTGCACGCTAGGATATTCAGATATCCTGCCAATGCCTAGACTCTTACATACCGAGAAGTATTCGGAAAGTTCTTTGAATTGTTTCGATGCCTTGATACATGTTTGGAAGGCAACGACGCAAGAATGGTATTGGAGTTGAAAGAAACTATCTAACAAGAGCGTAAGCCCATCCGATATGTCGCGGTAGAGATCAAAGCTCTCTTGCACGATGGCATGAAGAGAGATTTGCACCAAGTTATTGGTCTTGGCAGCACCTGTTGGCGCTGTGGCAATAGCTCTATCAAGCAATCTTTGCCAATAGGAGATCCTGTCAAGCAGCATTGCCGGTTTCATGTCCCGAATTATCGGTTCACTGGTCCTTCTTCCCAGAAGTTCATCTTTTCTGAAGGCCACACGGCGCTGAAGCTTCCCCATGAGGAAGCAATCTAATCGCTCGTCAAGAAATAGAGAGAAATTCCTCGCGTAAGCAGCGTAATCCCAAAGGCTAGAATTCGAGTTATCGCGAAAGTTAGATAGGTTGAGTATTTTGCCACCCCTTTTCATGGTGTGAAGAACTTCTCTAGGAAAATATGGATCACCATCCTGGAAGATCTTGAGAACTAGCATAAGGGATTTCAAAGCAACCACCCAATTGCGCGTTTTGCCGACCCGCTTCGAAATTGCTTGAGCACATGTTGCTGCATAGACTTTGTTTGAGGCAATAAATTGGAGGATTTCATTCACATACCGGTCGTCCATAGGGACTTCGTCGTGGGAGGTGGCTTTGAGAACGGCCACTTCAAGATTTGAGCCATTGTTGCCACCAACTTTTGCAAGACTGATGCTTGTGTGATCTTTTACAACACCGATAGCTTTCTTTAACTTGCTTGGCATTACGAATCTTTTTTATTGTATGATTCTTAATATTTTATAATCTTCTTATTTTTTGAAACTTAATAAACTTTTCAAAAAATTTTCCAAATAAGAAATTAATTTTTTGAAAAGTTATTTTATTTACAGTTCACGACCTGTGCCAAATCCAAATAGAATTTAGGTTGATATAAAGGTCGTTAAATGAGACATTAAGATGTAACTCATCTTTATGGACCTTTTTTTCCTTGCTCTTTGTTCTTTAGTTGTTATCCTTATTGTTAGTAAGTGTAATTTTCCTATTTTAGAAAACATGGACAGCATATGATTTTCTTTGACCATGAGGAAGTCGAGTGATGTTTGGTTGGCCAATTTTAGTGGTGTAGCTCAATTCACTCTTTGATAATTGTGGAAGCGAGTAAGAATTGCACGGTTAGATTGACTAATTCAAAGTCGTACGCAACCTTCATACATATCTAGATTCTAGAGTGTTGTATAGGTTTTGCCACGGCAGTGTTGGCAGTCTTAAATAATGGACCTTGGCACTTTTCAAAATCCAAGGAGCCCAAATAGAAGAGTGGGCTCTCATAGTGGGCCTAAAACATAGAGCTGCAATTGCAAAACCCATAAATATATTTATACGCAAAGTATTAGTGAAAAATGATTTCGTTTTCTAATAACTTCTTTTTTTTGTCTGTTCCCCGTGTCATAAGCTTTGACAACGATCTTTCCCTCGTTAAACAGGTTGGATCTTAATAAAATACTCAACTCGATTAAATTCAACGATGTACTTCTCCATAGGAAGCGAGATGAGATGGGGCCGAATGGGTCTTTTAATAAACGGGGCAGGGATGGGGGTTTAATTTCAACCCCATTGTTGAACAGGGTGGGGATGCATATTATGCTTAAACCTATGCCCCACTCCATACCCTATACTTATATGGTTTTATATCCACTTTATTAATTTTCAGTAACCCTTTTCAATTTCATAATATTAATATGGATTTTCCATAGTCTAATAGTTAAAAAGGGTAATCATGGATGGGTTTAGAATCGGCAGTCAAGCTTTAAGAGAAGATTATGCTTTACAAGATCTTAGAATTTGTGTTATTATTAAATTGTAATAAACTTCATGTTCGATTATCATATACATGGTATTTGATCTTCATTTATTTCGTGGACAAATTTTATGAGATGGGAAAAAAGTTTATAGTACTTTAACTAGTATTATAATTTCTTGTTACAACTCACGAGTGCCCCACGGGTAACATGTTCCTCGAAGGGTAAGGAACGTGTCATGATTATTCAACCCACATGGTTACATGGTGGGGGTGGAGTTTATTTGCTTTAGATGGACAAGACAAGGCATTGGATTCACTTACCACACTGCCTTACCCATTACTATCCTTACGAGGGTTGTTGGTTTGTTGTTCAGGATTGTAATTACCACCATCTGGCAACAAAAACCATAATAAATGTATAAAAATTCTAAAATTGGAGTAAATTTTTCACTTGGATTGTTGATTTTAGGCATTAAAATACTATATTATTGATCGAGCCTAACATTGGAATTCATAGTTTATGAGAAAATTATTTGTTTATCATTAAAATTTTAAAAAAATTACATAAAAAAATTACCAAAATACAAAATTTATATTGTATCTTGAAAATACTATGTAAGTAATTCTTAGTATATTATATAGACCTAAAATATCATTTAAAAATAAAAAGGAATTGGTAACAAGCCTTAAAAAGCCTTTTTAAGGCTCAAAACAGTATCAATCGAGCAAGCTCTATACTACCTATTATAGTACTTAAAAAGCAATCATCAAAAACATATAATAATAATAATAATAAAAATTCTTCCTAGATCAAAAGTTATGCCCATTTGAGTATAACTGAAAAAACGATCTAATTTATGATAGATCAAGACTATATTGCATTTATTAAATGTGATAATGGTCTAATATGAATATGTAGCATTTTGTAAATATAATATAGTATTTGTATTACTTTGATTTTTTCAAGTTGGACTAAGCTTATATTGCAATATGATTATCGCATTTCTAAAATGCGATTGTCATATTTTTACTTGATAGTACTTTACTATTGTCGTATTTTTTAAATGTGAGATTTATATTATTATGAGTGTTGCATTTTAAAAATGCGATATATGATTGGTATTTTAATAATTTTTTTCCATACAATTCATATTTATAATATTTTTTTTAACTATTGGTATATACATATTTCACCCAATAACGTTATGGAGGGTGAATTGGCATATGTTAAGATATTCTATAAGATTAATACCAGGTTTTAGGACTTAAATCTTTTTATTCGAATGTGTTCTTATTTCTAACAGCTAGTACACACCCAATCCATTCTTAAGTTATATGATGCACAAATGAAATGGCCGCAACTCTATTTGTAAATAATGATGTTGATGATGATAACATTAGCAAGAAAATGAGTGTTTATAATTTCATAAACTTTTGTCAATTGTACCTTTATATTAGTATAATTTGCTTTTCATAATCATGGTTTATAGTACTTATACCCCTTTTTGTAAGGATCACCCTTTTCCTCATTTATAAATTTTAGTTTTTTTTTTATTTGTACATTTCTATCAATATCATTGCTTTTCTTTTAATTATAGGTTCAACGGACGTGTTTTTTTTATCATAGAGGAATTGTAAACTTTGTTTAACTCAATGCAAAATGCTACAACAATGATATTGCAATTTTATTATTTAAAGTACTATAACTCTTTCCACATATTGCATTTATTTCACACAAATGTAGAAAGATGGTAATAGTTGTATAAAACTATGGTATGTAACATACATTTGTGTAATGAAAAGTCATCAATCATTTTCAAGTTTTTTAAAAGAGTACTTTCATTAACTTCATTAAATAATCTCCAACCTTAACACACATGTCAACTTCTAAGAAGTCTTAAATAAATAATTTAAGAAAATAATGTTATTACATATGTTCAATTAATCAATATAATGAAAACTTCATTAAAAACAAGAAAAATTTTGCAAAGCCCTCTTGTTGTGGCCCTCCTAAGTGGTGATTAGCTAGTCTTTAGCCCTAGAGAGGCCAACTAAAATATGTCAATTTTAACCTATCCATGGAAGCAGATGGTGCCATACACCACTCTTAAAGACAAAGGGGAAAGAAATGCAAAAATCCTTTTTTTTTTAAAAAAAAAAATTTAGGTTAGAATGCATAACACAATTACAACTGGATTAGATGTTATGTCCTTTTATTATTACTTTTAAGAGTGGTGGATGGAAACTTACTACCCAACATAAGTGACACTACTTATTATTTTCTCTTTCATTATTTTCTTTGAGCATTTGACCTTCTTAACTAGTTCTTAAAAAAGAAATATTCATCTTATTAAAACAATTTCTATGTTTGGAGCAGTTGGTCTTTTATTAGCTATTTTAGGAAATTGAATTCTAATGTTGCCATTATCAAATTTTTGAGCAAGAGTAATTCTAGTTTGAGGAAAAACTAAGTTTTGGTTGAAGGACTTATTCTAAAGTCCATTCGTCTGGAAGTTACACTTTATTATAACTTAATGATTTTGGAGTAAACATTAGAAATTCTACAATATTAGCTTTTGAAAGAATAGTTTGTTATTCGGGAGATGACTTTTTGGCTTTTGGATTAATTTGAGAACTCATAATTTTATAGTAGATTCTAAACATAAATACTATAACTTCAATTCCTTATACAAAATTATGATTTTGAGATTAAATATATAATATAAAACTATCCATAATTTTTTTATCATCTAAACCTATGGAAAAATGAGGAAAACATTGAGTATACTAGAGTCCTTTATGAAGATTGATTTGCAACAATAATAAAGTGGTTTCATTAAAATCTGTATTTATAGCATTTCTTAACCAAACTAAAACAGGATGATTTATGCTTTTCCAATGAGGAGGTTTAATTGAAATTTGAATAAGTTCAACATGTAAATATTTATATATATATATATTTTGTGTTTTTGAATAGATACTTCTAAAAGTAATTTAATAATTTTATGCTTTCTTGATAAAGAAATAGTTTTTTCAACTGTTTTGATCACATAATCATGTTTTAAGTTAAAACTTCCAATTTTATAAATTTCTTAAGGATTTTCAATGGAAATTGACCAATTATCTAAACTTTATTCAATTTGAGAAATCTTAATTTCAAAAAAATTATAAACATCTTGATTTAAATTACTAAATTCTGCATCTATAGAAAAAAGAGCTTCATCTAGATTTAAAACTAAAAGAAGAGGAATATCTTTTTAATAGATTTATCTTTAGTTAATAAAGACTTAATATTTTACTAAGTAAATTTGTTTTAATCTATTCACTTTAAGGAACACCCTGACCAATGGTCTTACTATCTCTCCAAGGACTTACTACCAAGACCATATTTCTGGTTTACCAACACAAAAAATAGAATTATTACAAACTATTTTCATAAGGTATTTAACCTTTACAAACTTAAATGAAATCTAATAATGCTATCTCCTTCTACCCCTTGAAAAATCTCTGAAGGTCTAACTTTGATACCAGATTGGAGCAGGATCCTTTGTGGTAGATAAGATAAATTGATCGCAATGCTTTCTTGGACATAATGTATGAGCATTAAGAGTTCTTAATCTTTTCTATTATTAGGAAAAACTTGATAAATATAAAGAATTCGATTATGTTATTTACATTTCAAGTGAGTCAATTCCAAAATATTGTATGATTATACGCATCATAAATGTTCAATCATGTTAACTAGACATGCTAGAGAATGCATTAACTGGTTAAAGTGGTACCAAGGTTTAGTAATGTGATGTATAGATTGGTTCATGTAATTTGGAGTATTTTGTACATATTTTTCTATCTTTTGTGATACAAAAATCTAATTTTCAATGTCCTCATTTAATATTACTAAGTTTGCTTGAATATTCTCTTATTTTCCATTTAGTTCCTATTATTGATTTGTTGTTGTATGAAGGCTACAGATTGCATACATTATATATATGTTTATCTTACATTACTTCTATCTAATTTTCATCTTTTAACTTCTAGTTTAGGTTCAATTTGTAGCAAAAAAGCAAGTAGCACTTTGTGTAGTAGGGGTTATGTAAATGATCAATCACTTGCAATAGGTTTATTGGTCAATCTTGGAGAAGTCTTGCATTTATAATATGTGTTAATGTAGGGGAGATGTTGGAGATAAGCATGAAAGGGAGAACCGATGAACTTAATATCTCAAAGTACATGTGCGATAGTAGATCAAATTGAATATATTTGATCGTTTTTTATTCATTTTCGAATGATTTAATGTTTTGATCTTTTATGGAGTTATTCTGATAGAGTGACATGTTACTTTAAAGCTCATGTCAACTTTAGATATTGCAAATGATGAGGGAAAGACTTTTATATAATAAAAAAGATGGAAAATATTGTGACCAATGAATAAAAGAAGTTACTCATTAGTTTCTTACCAAAGTCTAACATCCGAATGTACTCGATCGGCAAAAAGTTGAAACTTATAATTAGAGACTATCCAATTCTCTTAACTTAACCCATCGACTCAAACAAATCAGATAAAGCAAATACGTATTAGTATTTCATTAAAAAAATGAAGATATTATCACCAATTTCCTCGATAAAAATATTAGGCGACGGAAATACACATCTCTACTAGGTTTGTTCAGTTGTATATAAAATTATAAATATATGATCATGCTCATTGTCAATGGTTTAGCTAAAAATATATATAACTTGAAAATTTTCGTTAAAATTATTCTTTTCCCTTTTTTGAAAATAAAGATGGTTATAGGTGACTATAGATCAATCCTCCATTAGGAATTACATAGAAATCTCCTATCACCACCATACATTTATAGCATGTTGATTTGGTTAAATAAAATGAGGCTATATTACATTAGCTACTATTTATGAATGAAATGAAACTGTAATAAATTATAAATAAATATTATATTATTAAGCGAAATTTCAGGGAAAACAAAATCATTTCCAACATCGAATAATAGAGTTTGAATAATGAAGGACTATTCAATATTTTATCCCATAAAGATTAATATGTCATGATAATTGTTTCATAAATAATAAGGAATTAATGAAATTACTACTACATTAATGTAAACAGGCTGCTAATGTTTTTTTTTTTTTTGGACCTACTACCATTAAAGTTCTTACAAGGATATTACACTATATAAACGTATAAATATATAGTTGGTCGTGACAAAACATATGAAAAAATTATGCGATAGATAAACTAATGATAATTTAATAGATGGATGTTATTTCAAAAAGGCCGTAATGCATGGTGGACAAAATCCGCATAGCATAACATTTTTATTAGTTTTCTCCTATTAATAATCACCGCCATGTGATTCGTAAAGATATTTATAACCATATGAAATAAGAATTAACTTTTTAGTGGATGAATTGGATTCGATTTTCTCTTTCAATAATTGTTGTAATAGTATTTAAAAAAAAAAATCATATCGCTCTAACTCGGTTTTTCACTAGCATGCAACTTCTGAAATTCGCAATGACACACCGGCCTTTACCTCGCCCGTTTTCGTGAGATAACAATCCAATCCCCCCATGACGTGTGGGTGAGATCCGACCTTGCAGCAATGAATACAGAGATTATCTCATAATTATCAAGTACTATTCTTTCAATTTTATTTTTGAAAATTTAAAGTTAATATGCTTTTGGTTATCAAATTTGTAACTTATCTATACTTGTATTTTTTTAAATGGTTATATGCCATGTATATTTTTAAAGTTTACAAAGATAATAAATCAAACAAGTAAAAGCTCGATTGATTATATAATATTCAAGTATTTGAAATTTTAAGTATATGATTTCGCAAGTAAAAATCTGATTACATATAATATTTAATAATTTCAAAATTTTGAAGTAAAATAAAAAAAAAAGAAAATAAATAGAATTTCTATAATGATTTTAATGAAAAAATATTGATTAGTTATTACATGCTACGTTTATGTATATGTAGTATGTAAATATTAATATGAATAATAATAATAAAAATGGCTTTTAAATTAATTATTATATATCCTTGATTTATACATATTATATATATTAAAAGTTATATATTATATACACATTATACCTATTGTTTTATTATAGGCATCGTTAATGCTATAATACCATCATATACCAGAAATAGCACGGATTAGGATCTGTACACAGAGTCTGTGATCCCTCCCATAGGCCATAGCCACAAGATATCCCAAAAATTAGTGGGTCAATAATGGAGGCATGAGCCATTAGTGTTAGCCCAAAATGTGGACATAAAGAGGGTTGACAGGTCAGTGGAAACAAATGATAGGGCATGACGCATGTGACCACGCTGTGAAAAAGGGCCAAAAGAGACAACAGGAATCTCTGCTACTGCTACGACGGAGACAACTTGTGACTTCTACTGTTCTACTTTTAGCCAAATGGACAGAGAAAACCCTAGAGATAGACATAGACAAGGAGAGAGACAGAGAGACAGAGAATTGTAAGCTATACATAGCAAATTAGGTTTTCGCTGTACGGTGACTTGATGATGCCTAATTTCAATGGATCGAGAATATTCTGAGTTTGCTTTAGCGTGTTATTTATATTCTAAAGTAGGGTAGATGCATGAGAAACACGATCCGCACATTAGAGTTATTCTCGTTCTATATCAGGTTAATTCAATTCAGACAAGCGGTTCTAACCGTGTAATATTCTGAGATTTTTCTATTTTTGTTGTAATTAAAATAGTACGGTCATCAAGAGTATGATTGTAGCATCGTTAAAGGGTTGCAGATTATAAGCTTAAAATGATGGTAAAAGGCGATGGTAAGGGATATAGATACTATGAATTTATGGAGTTCGATTGAAGCAATGGCCTACAAATTTATTTTGTTGCCGCTTAGAGGAGTTTGCACTAAGGCATGGTTCTAATCTGATGTAATGTTTTGAGAGAGTAAAGTGTAATATATGAATTGTGAGAGATAACTAATACAAAAAATATTAAGTCAAGGTTAATTAGATATTTTTAAGTTAAATGGTTAAAAATGTCTATTTTTGGGTTTATGTATTATAGATGGTATTAAAACTAACTCTTTACTAATAGTTATACGATTTGATAACAAACCAAAGCAAAAATTGATTGCCCTGTATTCACCTAGTTTTGAATGTTTGGGTTCATATTGATTTTGGAACCTTTATGTTCATAGTGGTCTTAGAGGGTGACAAAGATGGATTGATGTGAAAACGAATTTGTCTTAATTAGAGACCAAAAAAGAATATATTTATAATAGTTTATGAGATTCTGTCATGTTGTTGATATACCTATATTATAAGAAATGATGTTAGACATGGCCAAGTCATGCTATGTCAAATATGAGGTATTTGATTTTATTCCCATTAAAGTCATTCAAATGTAATGTCTCAATAGAAAAGCAGTTTCTATTCGAGTCAATAGTTGACTATTGCACTTTTCCAATTAGTTGATCAAAAGTTCCTTATTAGTATTAAATTGATATTTGCTACCTTGATCTTACAAACTATTACTAATTCTATCCTATAATTCATATGAGATTGTACTATTTTGGTATCACGAACTAAAATGATATATATGTTTAAAGATTTTAAGATCGATATGAATCCAAAAATTATTGATTTGAATCATGTGCCTTCCAGTAAAGAGGGTCAAATACTATCTATAATGCATCGATGTAAAAGTAATTAATAGTAAAATTAATATGTAGCTAATGGGTATTGACAACTACTTACCTAAAAAAGTTCTTTGATAATATCTATTATATTGGCCTTAAACACTACTATTGACTCTCTCCACTTATCAATGAGAAGACTCTACCATCTCAGGATATCACATTTATGATACCATAAGGGAAGGCACTAAGGAAACTCATATTATTCAAATTAATATTCGAATTTTGAAAAAAAAATTCTAGTTATTATGATAATTTCAAAATAGCTAATATAGACAAAGGGATTTTACTGAAAAAGTGCATCTCGCAGTACAATTTAATGTGGAATAAAAAAAAATTGAATCTTGTTATGAATTGATTATTAATACTTGGCTTACCTTGTAAAAGGTTAACCTTTTATTTTTTCTTTATAGCGTATATGTCAATTAAAATAAAATTATCAATTTATGAAAAAATAAAATCAGCACACAAAACTCGTATAAATTTTGTTATTAAGAAAAATAAATTGCAAGAAGTATTTATGCAAAAAATTATAAGTATAATGAAAAGGACAACATAATATAACAAATAGTATTTAATAAATTTTTAATATTGATTTTATAGAAAAATTTGTCGAATTGACAATATAATTATAATTTATAGTAGAGATAATGAATAAATAGTGTTTAATGAAAATTTATTGAATTAACTATCGTTTTTTTTTATTAGTGGAATTTAATTTTATAGACAATAAAGTGAAAATTTAATGAAAGCTATTTATGATATACAATAACTGTAACTTAAAAAGATAAAAAAAACTTAAGAATTGAACCTATAACCTTGTAAATGTAAAAATATAAACTTAACTACTCAACCATATTTAATTATGTGATAATGTGAACACTTTAAAATATAAATATAATGCACGCTTTTTATTTGTGTATATCAGCAATATATAGGTTTGATTTGACTCTACCGCTTGAGTCGGGTCGAGATAATTTCGACACGAGAATGCTCTATCACATGATCAGATGGTACCGATAAGTGCATATAGAAACGCTAGTATGTTTCGAAGGAAGTGGGATTTCTATATCACGTGCAATGATGTTCTCCGAATCTGCCAGCTTTATAGGATGTTTTCGAAGAGACTGAAATCCCCGTGTTCGAACCAAATCTATGTTTGTGATTTCTGTAGGATCCATGAACCGACTAAGTAGTTGCTGTCGATGGTGGTTTCTCAGTTCTATTACATGCGTACATGCAAAGATTGAAAACGATTATGAAGGATATTGAAGGGTGTTTTGACGGGATTATTTTGATATTTAAATTAATTTTTTTATAATTAAAATAAATTGTAAGTTATGATGAGAATGAGAGAAAAATAAAAGAAAACCTTTTTATGTTGGAGTTTTCTCTTTTATTTTTAGTGGGTGAATTGAAATTATATCTATGCTGGATTATTAGATGTGAATATAAATGTTAGGCTGTCTAATATAAGCTAACAGCTTATTTGTCAAAAACCCCTATCAACTGTAAATAAGATGTGCTGTGGATGTCGAGAGTCGTTTGTTAAAAAAAAAAAAAAAGAAAGAAAAAGAAAAGGCTTGAATTCAAAATATTGTATCTATAAGAATATTGATTTTTAGATGTTTGTAAATCATTACAGTACATTTCAAATGCTGTACCTGGGGCTCGTCTCCCTTATTTCGAAATAAATAAAAAGAAAAGACCTTGTAATGTGTCCAAAACTGTGGCAAGAACTGAGAAGAGAAATTCCGTTTATTGCTGCAGCAAAATTTCAGACTATATTGTATCTTGCGAAATATTTGTTATTAAAGTTGTAACAAGTCAAATTGAAATAATATTATACCAAGCTCAAATTAAAACTTAAATTTGGCTAGAACTTGACTCTAACTTAATAGAGCTTAAAATATTATGAACTCGACTCGAAATTATCCTTAACTTTGACGTTGACTCAGTTAAACTCGTTTTAATATTTTCATAATAGTTTTACTTTGATTTAAATAATATTGCTAACTCAACTAATATTGAAATTGGATTTGAGCGTACTTAGATTAATAAGTTAGTCAAGACAAATATTATGAAACTCAAATTCTATTCGATAAGGTCAAATATTTCTAACTACGATTCGACTAAACTATTTCGAATCGAATTTGAGTCAATACTAAAGCGAATTTAAGTAGTTTGAGGATATGTTTGATTAATTTGCATCACTTAATTTTTTGTACTTTTTTTTTGTTTGTGACTTAAAAGTTTCAAAATTTTTATTTAAGTCCTCTAAGTTTGCAAGTACTATTAAATAAGGACTTTCATTAATGCTGTTAAGTTTTCCATTTATTTGTATTATGCAGCACATTTTGATTAGTTCGCATTTTTTATTAAATAAATATTATAATAAAATATTTTTAAAATAAATAAATAATAAAAATTCTGAAAAAGAGGAAAATTTATAAAAAAATATATAATAAATATATGAACATATGCTTTTATTAAAATTACATTAAAATAAAAAAATAAAACTAAAAAAGAAAGAAATTGGCTCTAGCCATCCTAAAGTCGAGGGGTGGTCAATGACAATTTGAGGTGGCTAGAACCATTTTTTTTCTAGTTTTTTTCTTTTTTATAATAGTTTTTTCTTTCTTTTTTAAATTTTCTAATTTTTTTTTAATTTTACTGTAATTTCAATAAAAGTATATGTTTATATATTTATTATTATATATATGTATATGTGTTTTACTTTTTTATCATTTTATTTATTTTAAAGATATCTTATTATAATATTCATTTAATAAAAAAACATGGACTAATCAAAATATACCATGTAACACAAATGAATGAAAAATTTAAGGCATTAATGGAAGGCAATACTTGTAAAGGTAAATAATTTAAATAAAAATTTTTAAATGTTTAAGATTCAAATAAATAAAGCGTAAAAGATTTATTTCTGAACATGTAATTCTCCCTATTCGAGTGGATAAGCTATTCGAATATTTCTAACTAGAATTCAACTTAACTATTTCGGATCGATTTGAGTCAACATTAGGGCGAACTTAAGTAGTTTGAGGATATGTTTGGTTAATTTGCATCACTTAACAAATTAGTGCAGAAGGCAATAGTGAACTCCAGCCTCATAATATTTTCAATTTTGAATCAAGTATTCTCGTTTGTTTTTTCTTCCTTATTATTATTATTATTCTTTTTCATAAATTTCCATTCATCATTTCCAGCACCATTTGGCAATCGTGGAAACATAGCACGTTTCGGGAAGTGGCCTCGACGTATTTCACATGCTACGAATTACGATGTAAACTAAACAGAGAATGTAGACGAAAACAAACACCTTAAAATGATGTCGGTCGTGCAAAATGTTGTATGGTGCCACGCTTTTGCCTTTGAACTTCCGTACAAGTTTTGAGGACTGTAGCCGATATTCGTTTTAGATAACAAAAGCTAGTTTTTAGGGTACCCCTCAAATCAAAATAAATTGCATTCGTGATTCTAAAAACTTAAAATCACACCTATTTTCAGCCTTTTAAAAAGTAACAACTCATCAATTACTCCCACGAATAGGAGGAGGAAAAAAAAAAAAAAAAATCGATACTAATAACTTCCTATGTTTGTATGAATAGGAAACAAATATCAATCTTTAGACATACCAGTAATTATAGTTATTTTTCAAATAACTACGATTCATAATTCCACGTGAATCATATTGATCCTTTTCCTGTTCCTTTCCTTCCTTTTTCTTTAAGAAAAGAATTGGCCGTCTATATATATCACAAGTAAATGTCATGGACAATATAATTCCAGGGGGAAAAAAATTAGCCAAAACAAAATTAATATCGTAACATCACAAATTTACCCATTTTAATATATTTAATAAATATGTCAAGAATATATAAAATGCAGAAAATTAAAGAAAAAAAAAAGCTGGATAAATGTGAAGGGCCCATATCAGATTCCTGTGGATAGAGGGTGGATAAGGCCACCAGCGACAACCTATATATTCATTTTCTTCCTTTAAACCATAAGCGCCAGTTATTTGTGAATTGTAACCCTACAATGTGTTTGATTTACAAAGTTAGGAAAAGAATAGAAATTCTTCTAGTGTTACTTTTTTTATTTATGATCAGAAATAATTTTAGAATAAAAGTTATATTTTATGAAAAATAGCGATCCTCCTAGTAAAAAAAGTGAGATAAAAATTCTTTCTCTATTTCATATCATGTAAAATAAACATCACTTAGAATATAAAACTTTTGTAAATCAAAACAAATAAGGAAATAGTTGTTTGCCAATTTTATTTCAGTAAATGGAATGAAATCAATTGGAATGGAATAAAAAGCAGAATGATAAACTTTTCTCTATATTTAAAAATATTCATAAAATGGAATGAAATTAAATAAGTATAATTTCACTTTATATACTAGGTGGATNTGAAATTAAATAAGTATAAAATAATTAATAATTATAATAAATATATTTATTTATTAAATATTATAATTTAATTAAAAATTAAATAAATAAATAATTAATAATAATAAATATAAAAAGAATGACTTTTTCAAAATAAAATTGAATTTCTCTTTCAGAATTACCAATAGTATAAAACTCAACTTATATATATGTTTCCATAAACGAAGAAAAAGAATGACGTCGGGAATCGCGATCGTCTCGCTCAACTCCTGCGTCTAAACATAAGTTTTGGGAAATGATGGCAGAGACAAAACAAAGCATCGGGGAATGGGGAACGTTTGAGGGCTTTTTCCTAATGAGTGTGGCCAGCTGTAGACTCCAGCTGTGTATATACAAGACACCATTCATTCATTACATACCGCACCGTGAATATCAAATCAAATGTTCACCATTCCCGTAGTAAGAACCTTTGACCTTTGCTTGGAACTCATATTGGCTTTAAACTGTTGCTGTTTTTTATTTCCCTTTTTCTTTCCATTAAATTAACCTGTTTGTAATCACTGTCCGTCTGTCCCGCTAAAAGAAAAAAAGGACTAGTTCGGTAGGGTTAAACTCCCTTTCAACTTCAAACAATACAAATAAATAGGTCGGTCCTTTTCGAAGTAATTTAGATGATCGGAAATTGGAACACGTGCTAAGTAAAGATATGGATTAGCTAATTGGAAATGGAATCGTACCCATAGATCATTTTAAATATAGGTCTTTAGATCCAGATTGACCTATTTAAGGTATTAGCAGAGCTTTTAACTTCTTGTAACTCAGACATCTCCCACAAAAGCAAGACTAAGTATTGAGAAAGCCTTACCGACCTTCGACCTTCCCTAAATCTTTAGCACAAGCTCCGACCTGATCAAAAGATCTCCAAGTCCTTGAGGACCTGAGCCTCGAGTCTGAGGTCGTCTAGGCTCACCCATAGAGCTCCAATCAAGCCACACGAGAATGGTTAAAAGGAGGGGAAGGTCAACAACTATCTTTAGATCGCTCTCGTAAATTTATGAACATACCATTAATACTATCGTTTACTTTCTTTAATTGGCTTAACCTCATGAGATCTATACTTACTCACTCTTGTATATACTTTGCTCTCTCTTTCTCTAATAAACAATTGGTTTAAATATTAAAGTATTTATATCGAAATATCTTCTAACACCCTCTTACGCTTATTCTTTTTCTTTGTTAAGTATTCAATACTTGTACAGAGCTCTCAATACAAACACAACAGAACGTGTACTAAGTAAGATTACAGATTGAAATAACGTTTAAAAACCTTCAATTCACCTATTAATGTTATCTAGATAAAATCGCCACATCGTATTCATGGGCATCTGTGCAAGCATGCGGGAAGTTCAAAGTGGAGGAAACCTACAAAACTCTTTTACTTTTGGAATCTCGACCGATAGGTTCCAAATGCATGATATTACCGCTTTGCAAATCTTTTACTCTTATCATCCTTGATTAACCATGTCATACTAGCTGTATCACCACCTTCTCCTAGGAAATTTTATGAGAATGTCCCGTGTGGGACTAAGAATAGAGTTTCCACATTCCAAATGGATAATTGGTTGTATATTCTTCTTTATTGACTTGATAGCATGCAGTAGGTCCATTGGAAACTCCTTTCCGAGCCTCCTTTCTTTTTTTTTTTTTTTCCGGTTGACAGTGTTCCAATCAGGAAAAAGAGATTCGTTGGGTATTATATATTATATATACACACACAACATATAATTATCAATAAAGTTTTTATAGGTATTGTAATGGAATGGTAAGTTTCTAAAAGTAACTGTTGCTTACATATTATATATATTTTATATATTAAAATTTTATTATTATTTTTACACTACGTGTATATAATATTTAGCACTTAATATTCGGTAAATCTTTTCTCGTAAATAGGACCTGCTCTTTAATTTTTTTTTTTTTAATTACGAGGGATACGGCACGTCAACCATCATAGAGTACCCCCACCTAATTATAGCTTGTATAGCATGAGTGGGTATGCGAAGTGGTTGAAATTTAAACCCATGCCCAATCCCCTTTCGCTGTTACCTACATTATCTCTTTAGTTGTTCAGGAGCCTTGTTCGGCCGTTGATCCCAATGTCCCACTAGCTGAACTTGGCGTTGGTACTGAAAAAAGGCTTTGTATTTTAGCAACTTGCTGACTCATGATCCCACTGGACCATCTGAAAAATAACATTTCGGATACCCAAAATCCCTCCCTTTTCTTTTTCCTCTTTCTATTTTTTTGTTTAAGTGAGATTCGTATTCCAAAGTCGTAGCAATTTCTTTTCGCCAAGAAAGAATATACAAGAAATTGACATTATCCCTGATAAGCTCTAAAGACCAAACATTCTAGTATGACTATTGTGTTTATCTTCTAAACAATAGGTATTTACATATATACATATATATATTTACATCCAAACTGTTACTAAAACTTTAACAAGAGTTCCTATTGTTGATATGATATTTTAAGTTTTGGTCCCTCAAACCCATATTGATCTGTCTATGCTCATGTCCTAATTCTCCTCTAAGTGGATTCGGTCTTCTTGCTTATCTGGTTCACCTTGGCCTAAGCCCACAAGATAGCCTGCTTATACATTACAAGCTTCAACAATTGAAAGACAATGATAAGACTCAAAAACCTTATCAGCAATCACTTTTTCCAATTCAAGGCCACGTCGGCTATTCATGACTTGTGGATGTGTCATTCACCCACTAATAGCTCCCTAACTGCTGACTTTACTCTTTTATAAATATTAGACTATTATTTAACGATAAATTATTTGATACTTTGCGTACTTAAGTTTTCTCTTTGCAATAAAAAACTCTTATTCTCTTTACACATTCTACTGATTTAAGTATCAGAGTGGTTACGCCGAAAATAAGATTGGGCAAAAAACCCATAAACCACGAATTGAACCAAAAAGAATTGAAAAATCGGTTTTTTTATCAAACCGTTTACTCACGGTTTATTTTGGTTATATATAAACGATTTGTGGTTTAGTTTGGCGAAGCGAAGCGAATCGAACTGTTTAGTTAAACAAAAATAATTTCATGCAATTATTTTGTCAATCTATATGGATTTCATCAAATTTTTTATATCTTTTTCTTCTTATTTTTGGGTAAATTATTAAGATTAAATTGAATAGGTTCTATATGAAATTTCACATTTAAAAATTTTTCTTTTTTAAATTATTATTTTCTTATATATTTTTAGATCAAACATCTCACTTTAGTATTTTTTACGTGTCTCTTATTTCTTTTCTAGTTTTTAATGTGTCTCTTTTGTTTTCTTCTTATTACTTTTTGATAGGCAACTGTACTTCTTTTTCTTTATTGTTTATTTGTTAGAATAAAGTCTCTTTTCCTTGTTCAATTAAGTTAAGTTTGTTGAAATCTTGTACAACTTTTTACTTAGTATCATTACACACAATAAATATATGAAAAATTAATTAGAAACATATGAAAGTTCAATGTAAAGGAAAACATGTTATTAGAGATAGAAATATTTAGCGAAAATTTGACATAAATAGTTCGAACTAGACCAAACTGGTTTCAATTAGGTTTAAAAAATTTATGAACTAAACCGTATAATTAAATTCGCTTTAAAAAAAAACCGAATCATTATATTATATTCGGTTCGGTAAAGGAGGGCGAACCGTACTAAATCGAACTACGTTTAACCCTATCAGACAACACTTTAGCATCCTTTACTATTCCCTATCTTATAGGCTTATATAGGAGTGCAAAGTTCAATCTCGACTAATCTTTATCAACAAAAACCCAAAGATGATATTAGGCACTGTTTGTAAGAATAACTAATCAGCATGTCTCGCATCAACAAGCCCAATAACAACCAATTGGTATATAACTAACTTGCTAACAATTAGCCTCCAACTAGGGAGACGCTTGAACAACACTTGGAGCATGGAAAGCGCTTGCTTGAGGAGTTTATTACCCAAAATAGGTTACTCCATGCTCCCTGGCGTAACGGGTAAACCTACTCGCCTGAGGCTTTCGATTCCCGTACTAGATATGAGAACCAATAGTAGTAGCAGCAAATGGTCGGGATCAACTACTTGATCCCCTAGTGCAAGAATAGCAAGTGCGGTCTGCAGCCACTGGCAACCGTACCCTTGCTGGTAATGAGCTGGTAGCTGACTCCCATGGAGTACTTATATGCTTAGTAGCGTACCAAGCACATTTGGCAGATAATGCCTACCTTAATGAGCTCCACGTGATTGTAAGCAGGCTCTCCGAGCAGCACGGGAGCAAGGTAGCTAACAATGCTGAGTTCGTCGCCAGCAACTAAACCGCCTTCACTAAGGGTATCCAAGATGGAGTTTGGCTTCCAAACTACAAACTTCCTATCATGGACCTGTATGATGATGTCGGTGATCTTGATGATCATCTCATCTACTTCAGCACTCTCATGAACCTCCTTGGTTATGGAGATGCTTTATTTGTAAGGCTTTCTTAGGTATTATGAGGAAAACAACTTAGACGTGGTTTAACCATTAACCCGAGAACTCTATTGGCTTCTTTGATGAGTTGGCATGCAAGTTTAGTCTCTACTTGAGGGTTAACAAGCTCCCATCCAATGACACTTCGTCTTTGTACTTAATTAAGTAAATTGAAGGGGAGACTCTATGAGAATATATGGCCCGGTTCAACAATGCCGTGGTTAAGATCCCTTAGTTGAATGAGAGAGTTCCAGTGCATGCCGCACAACTTGACATAAGTCCCTCTAAAGACTTCTTCCATTTGCTTACAAGGAGCAAGCTGAAGACCTTAGCCAAATTTTGGAATAAGGCGTAGAAATACATAGACCAAGAGGAAAATATTTGCGCTAGGCGTGATACTAACCGAGAGAGGTTAGGCAGAAAGAAGGATAAGGAAAAATTGTTCATGAAGGATTGCCTCGATGGTAAGACACCGAGCAAAGCTGAAGGAGAAGGTTCGAGTAGTAAGAAGCACCGAGCTGAGTAAAACTCACTTCCCCCTCCCATCTACATACAGTATACACCTCTGAACCAACTAATTGCCTAAGTCTTCGTCGATGTACGAAATAGAGGTTTACAACCAAAGCCCCTTAAGATGAGGGCGAACCTTAGTCAACAGAAGTCAGACAAGTATTATTAGTTTCATGACAACCATGGCCACATCATGGAGGAGTGCTTCCAGCTAAAGAACGCAATTGAGTATGCTATTTAATGGGTCTACTTCAACGAGTATGTGGCCCAATAGAAGAACGACGACCATTCCGATGATGATGAAGATAGGGTGCTTTGAAGGTGGCAGACTGAGGACGCTCGAGTAGATCAAAATGATGACCGCTGCAATGACCAAGTGTTATATCTTAGTATAGCACGGGATGTAACATCATATAGGAATATCTGTTTATATTCAACAAAAGTTTTATTTATAACAAAAGAGTACTATAACGAAGTTAAGCTTTACACTTGTTTATACAAAAGATTACATCCGTCAACCTTAACTGAACCTAAAATACAGTACTTTTTTTCTTTTTAATTTCATTTTTACAAATCCTTTATGGAACTAAGATCGAAATACAACAAGACTTCTTTAGAAGTAGTTGACTCCATCCTACACACTCTTAAAGGACTTTTCTCCCAATCGATGTTGCCTTGTCGATTCTCTTCATAACCTGAGAATACAGAAGTATCCCCTCAACTCTCTGTGAGCTAAGTGAGAGTGGATAAAATAAAACATAGAACAAGCATAACACATGTTCACAAAGATCAATACTATGGGACATTCAATCTCATAACCCGAGTTATCAATCCAAACTGTTCATGTAGGAAATCCTTGCCATGCTTATGTATATGACATGCATCGGTATTGATATCCTATACTTTTCCAATTCTTCATCCGGTTAAACATACTCGGGCATCTAGATATAACATCCAGAAACCTAGAGCAATAAGGAGCTACTTGGGAATAGGACTCATAACAAAAACCACTTACTGTGGTTTGAAAATCCAACACATAGCCGGTCACATATCATAGCTAGAATAAGTTGAGAAATGCGGTTCTATATACTCAAAAGCTATCTTAATAGTGTTTAAGCTTTCAAAAACTCGACCCATAGGTCCTTTCATGCTATGCCATGAATGTAGTAAATAGTACAATAATCCCAATATCAGGCATAAATCTCAAGTTCCACTTCATAACAATTCAACTATATCAACTTCAGTTTTATTTTTCTTAGCTTTACAATACATTCTTTCATATAGGGTTCACTTAAGTGAACACCCTAAAAGACTGTTCGGTTTCCAAGTTTTCTAAACAGAAATACATATCGATTAATTAGTCATACATAAGAAAACATTTCACTCAATCAACACATATTCAACAAAATCATGTATCCAATCAATCCAACATGTCATTATAATTCACAACACAACTAACTTTAAGTTAAGTAGATATAGGTCTATTTACACGAAAACAAAAATATCCACTTATCCGGGCTTGATAGTAGCGTAAAATCTTAAGCTTCACGATATGGTCCTTCCTTACTTATTATACTTAAGAAAATACATATAGACCTTAAGTCAACTACAGGTCAAGACTAAATTCTTATACACTTTCACAATTGTGTTTCCAAGCTTATTCCGATTGTATCTTATTCATTTTTTATCCAATTTTAATAAATTTTATATTGTCACGATCGTTATTTTAAGTTCATTTAAGATATTTTAAGAATAAAGACTAATCGATTTTGTCAACAGTCTAAAAATACCCTGTTGGATTACCGATCCCACCATACGTTATTGTAACATCGTAATTAACTCAAATAAACCCTAAATCTAAATTAAAAATCATAGAATTTCGTATTTCCCAAACCAAACAGCATATATTATGTACCTAAAATATCAATCTTTTACAAATTCAACTTGTATCTCACTAGTACTAATTACTCTATTATATATCGGGCTAATGTATAGGTTTATAATATGAAAATACATAATTAATAGTCTACGGGCCCGATTAATTTTACAAATTTATTTATTATGTAATTTAATTATTGACCATGAATTGTACTAAACAAGCTATTATCTATTTTTACGAAAATAGTAGTTTTAACTTGAAATTAGTGAAAATTGAGAAAATAAGTAAAGTTAATCATAAGATAAAATTCAAGTATCCCAAACATCATTATGAATTTCTAGAAATCATAATACATAGGGCTCATATTTTGATTTTATCAAAAACTAATTAATTCAATAAAACAACAAAATTGCCAGTTTTATCTAATATAATCAAAATATATAGTAGACTTACTTATTTTAAAAAATTCTTGTTACTACAATTAAATACATATTTTAAGTATATTATGTACTAAATTTCAACTTGAAAGGACATTATTTAATATTACTAAAATTTAATATAATTTTCATCCAGATGGAGTTATTTCTTAAGTACCCTATATTTACACTAATTATTTAACTAAAATAAAATTACTATATTAATCTACACATAAAATAATTTCAGAAAACCAAATTTCATAATTAAATAACATCATTTGCTATTTTTAAAAAATTCACAAAATTTCGATTGAAAATTTGGTTCACCTGAATTAACTGCCTTCGGTTACCATCAAGCCACCACACCCTGTCGAAAGAACCAAGTGCACCATTCTTTCTTTAACCTCCAAGCCGCTCCAAGTCAGGTTGCTCTTAGCCTAGTGAACTGCCTTATATCAGAATCATACTCTATTTTTGTTTTGATTTTCTTATTTTTTCCTAATTTTTAAAAAAATTTTCTTGAGTGATTTTCTTATCTTTTCAAACTTCCAAAATGTTGCTTTTGATGTGTGCATGCCATATTAATAATTTCTAAATGGATTAGATTTAATAAAAATTAAACATGTAGCATACATATGTCATTTTTTTTTTTAGTTTTTCCAAGCATGAGGTGTCAATTTCCTATAATTTAGCTTTTAGCTCATCATTTTCAATTGATACTAGGCTGTCATATCATTGGATGATTCATCCTTCCATTTTTTTAATTAATTTTCCATTATTTTATATTAATTTCCCTTATTTTAATAATTTATTATTAATATATATGTATTTGATACTTATAATGTATATTAAGTGTAAATATATGTATATTATATATAATTCGATTTCATTTATTATTTTTATAAGTTAAATAATTTATCTCTAATATCTCGCTATATGAAATCGAAAAACTCGAATTTCATGTTTTCGATATTTATTGACTTTATTGATAAATTGACATTTTTCTTAAATTAATATTTTTATATAACTTATTTTGAGAAATTGACTTTATTTAAATTACTTTGTTTAACTTTTCTAACCTTATTATGAAATTTGAAATAAAACAAATAATATAACCTGGTGCCTTACATTTAAGGGTGCGGATCCTAGGGTTATTGAACTAGCTAGAAAACTCAGGGAATTACACCAAGTCTCCAACGGCGTCTTCAACATAATCATTGAAGGGCCACACCTAAGGAGCCAGCGAAGTATCAATAGCTTGGCTAATGCCCCATCCGAGGTGTTAGCTGTTAAAGAGAAGAGGCAGAAGATTGCTACTTCAATGTCATTCTTCGACAAGGACTTGCAAGGTAGATACCCTTCATCAAGATGCCCTTGTTATCGGAGGAAGAACTTTGAACTTTAAGGTCCTTAAGATTATGCTAGACATTGGCAGCTTCACCGATATCCTCTTCATGCATACATATGATAGGATGAGAAATAAGTTGCTTGTCAAAAATGAAACCTTACCACCATAATCTCATTGGCTTCAATGGGGGAACCGTTTGAGCTAAAGGTATCACCACTCTCAACATGGAGCTTGGCGATGGCGACAATACCACACAACAACCAATAGAATTCATCGTAGTTGACTGCCCATCTCCCTATAATGCTATCTTGAGATGACTGAGCTTACATGCCTTTGGGGTCATCACCTTGTCCTTCTACCTTAAAGCTAAGTTCCCTACCCCGGAATTTGCAGGTACGATGAAAAGCTCTCCCGAGGTAAAGGAGGAGATAGTTACCCTCTTACGGGTTAACTCAAATAGGTTTGCTTAGTTAGTGTTGGACACGTTTAGGATCTCTCTCGACCTTACAACCCATAGCCTCAATATTAATACTGATGTGTAGCTTGTCAAACAGAAAAAGAGGCACTTCATGCCGGAAAGACAAGCCGCTATATAGGAAGAAGTGTAAAAGCTACTTAAGGCTAGCTTCGTTAGAGAATAGAAGCATTCGGCTTAGATGGTTAATGTAGTGTTGGTCAAGAAGAAGTCTAAGAAGTAGTGTAGGTGCATTAATTACACCAATCTTAATAAAGCTTGCCCAAAAGGTTGCTTCCCTCAACTTAAGATAGATCAATTGGTCAACTTCACATTAGGACACGCTTTGTTCAGCTTCATGGACTCCTTCTTGGGCTATAATAAGATTAAGATAGACTCGAAGGACGAAGTCCATACCTCCTTTGTCACTAACTTCGACACATATTGTTATATGTCATGCCCTTTAGCCCTAAAAATGTTAGGGTAACATATCATCATAAGGTGACCAAGTTATTTAAGCCCTAACTTAGGTGGAACATGGAGGTGTACGTCGATGACATGATAGTCAAGAGCAAATAGCTTAGCGATCATGTTAAGGACCTGTAGGAAGCTTTCGACTAGATGAGAAAATATGATATGAAATTGAACCCCCAAAAAAAATGTATTTGGGGTCGGCTTCGAAGAATTTCTCGGCTTTTGAGTCACTTAGAGAAGAATTGAGGCTAACCCTGAGAAGATACAGGCTATCAGGGATATAAAACCCCCTTCTTCGATCATAGATGTATAGAAGCTCACCAACATGGTGGCCCCACTGAGCATATTTGTCTGCATCGACAGATGCATTGAGTTCTTCAAAATCCTCAAGAATCCAAAATGTTTTGAATGGACCCCCCCAGTGTGCGACAGCCTTTAAGGAGTTGTAAGACTTCCTTGTACACCCTCCAGTCTTATCTAAGCTCGTTCCAGAAGAGGACTTGTATTTGTACCTAACTGTCAGTGACTGAACACTCCCCTCTGTGCTAGTTAGAGTAGAAGGGAGAGAGCATGGGCTTGTGTATTACGTAAGTTATATTCTCTAAAGGCCTAATGTTGAGTACAATAGAGTAGAAAAATTTTCCTTAACTATTGTCATCTTGGTACGTTGACTCAAGCATTACTTCCAGGTGCACCGAATTATCATACTCACAAATCAGCCACTATGCACACTGTTGCAAAAGCTTGACGCATCTGGAAGGATGGTGAAGAACGTAATGGAGTTAAGTGCATATGGAATCCAATATCAACTACAAATAGCCTATAAGGTATAAATGCTGGCTAACTTCGTGGTATAATACATAGGAGAGTAGAAAGCATCGTTAGGGGATGACAAGTCGATGTGAACTCTTCATATTAATGGATCATCCACCTCGGGAGGTAAAGGTGCAGGCTTAGTACTTACTAGACCACACAAGATCACTGTTTGTTATGCCATTAATTTCGGATTCAACACTAGTAATAACGAATCTGAATATAAGGCATTAATAGCCAGTCTTAAGTTGGCCAAAGAGATTGGCACTGAACACTTATAAGTTTTCTTAGACTCGATGCTCGTCGTCCAATAAGTCTAGGGCAAATATGAGGCTAGGGACGACACCATGGCAAGATACTTAGATAAAGTAGGGAGTCTCCTAGTTGAGTTTCCTTGGTGGACCATCACAAAGATCCCCCAAATCGAAAACTCAACAGTAGATTGGTTGTCCAAGTTTGCCTCCATATGGATACAAAAGCCCGAGGTGAAGGACATGAAGATTTTTATAGAGTACTTATCAAAGAAAAGCATAACTTTAGATTCAACCAAGGTTTTAAAGCTTATGGTAGTACCATCAGAGTTGAATTGGATGGACTCCATCCAAAGTTACTTGGAGTAAGCCATGTTCCCAAAGGACGAGAGAGAGGCAAAGAAGTTGAGATACCACGCCGCTAACTACACATTAATTGACGGCATCTTATATTACAGGGGAGTTAGCCTTCCTCTACTCAGAAGCCTCTAAGTAGATGGGAGATTGCATGCCATGGAAGAGCTGCACCTCGCCACATCCAGTCCCAAGCCCTCTACATCCGAGCTCTATGGCTCCGATATTATTAGCCTATCATGAGGTAAGATGCAAATGTCGATGCCAATGCTGTAGCCTAGAACCAATGCCAGAAGCACGCTTCGATTAGTTATGCCCCCCAACACTAATCTCTAACCCTTGACTAGTCTGTGGTCGTTCACCTAGTAGGGTATCGACATTCTTGGTGTCTTCCCCAAGGCTTTGAAAGGTTGAAAATACATCATTGTAGCCATTGACCACTTTACTAAGTGGGTCGAGGTCGAGGCCAAGGTCGTAGCTAAGATCACCGATAGGAGTATTGAGTTATTCATTCGAAACAATATCTTCTCTAGATTTGGGATCCCTTACGCCCTCATCATAGACAACGGGTATCAGTTCGACAACCCTAAGTTTAAAGAATTTTGTACTAAGCACCATATCATACCTTACTTCACGTCGATCACCTACCCTTGGTTAAATGGTTAAATTGAAGCCAGTAATAAGATTATCCTCAATAGCTTCAAGAATAGGGTGGACTGTGCTTAGGTTGCTTGGGCAGAGGAGCTGCCTAATATTTTGTAGGGGTACAAGACCACTTACTACATCTCTATTGGAGATACCCAATTTTGACTTGTGTTTGGGTCAAAAGTAGTTCTCCCCATCGAGTTAGAACTTCCCAACATCTAAACTTAAAGTTTCAATGTTATGCTAAATGAATCCCTACTACAGGCCATCATTGACATTATAGAAGAAATTAGAGACTTTGCTACTACTTGGGTAACTGCTTACCAGCACCAAGTAACTAGGTACTATGAATAGAAGGTTAGACATAAAGAATTCAAGGTTGGTGACTTGATTTGCTGGAAGCTAGAAGCTACAAAATCACAAGAAGGATAAGGTAAGTTAGCCCCCGACTAGGAATACTTGATTAGGGGTAAGAGAGAGCTTAGGGAATGGAGCATACAGATTGGAGAGATTGGATGACGAGCTCATCCAACGCACTTGGAACGTCAATAACCTTAGTCCATATTTCAATTAATGTACTTATAAATCTTTTCATGAATATCAATGAAAATTCTATTCTTCATTTGTGTTGTGTATATTTACTTTTTTCATTCTCTTACTTTCATACTAAGTTCTAATTCTCAAAGGGTGAACGGACCTACTATCTAGGTAGGTCAGAATGCCATCGACTTAACCCCTTTGGGTAATCTCGAAAGGGGAAATACTCTTTTTACAATTGAAGGACTCCTACTACTTGGGCAAGTCGAAACACCATTGACCTAACCCCTTTGGTAACCTTGGTAAGGAGAAATACCTCTTACACGACTGAGGGACTCCTACTATCTAGGCAAGTCGGAACACTACTGACCTAACTCTATTCGGGTAACCTTAGTAAGGGGAAACACACTTTGCATGATTGAAGGACTCCTACTGATGGGGATCAGCCTTCGACCATATTCAAGCCGAGGCCTATCAATGCTTGCCGAGGCTAAGTTGTAGCCAAAAAGACGAGAGGAAGGAAAATAAACACTTGGCATCAACTCTGTCGTTAGTTGAGGTGTTGAGAAACTGCAAACATAAGTACCTAAGACCAAAGAACTACTTGGTACAGCACCGAGAGACTCGTGCCGATTGATTTTAGAACTCAGCAATTATGGGCTAACCTTTCTGGTGTCTCGGTTAAACACTGCAAGACTTCGGGGACTCCTTCCCGAACCTGTATATCCAACTGCTGACCTCATCCGGTTCAGATACTACTCCTTCTAGGACATGCTAAGTGACTGCATGCCGATTTCTCCTGTAAAACACAAAGTTTTGTATTCTTGTACATGTTTTCTTTCATTTTATTTACAGGCCCGATTCTTTAGGGTTTAAGGCCTTATACATTATTTACAGTTTTGCTACTAGAGTTTTGGACTTGCTATAAATAGCAACATTTGTACTAAATAGAGAAGAAGACAGATAGTGAAGAATATTCCCCTATATTAAGAGCGAAACTTTTCTCTTTCGAGCAAGGATATACTTGAGCTAGTAGAGCTTGCGTTTGTTAAATTATTAAGTGTTGATTAGACTCTTTAATCTCTCCCGTGTTCTTATCAATCTTGTTCTTAGGAT
This sequence comes from Lumnitzera littorea, assembly GCA_024138015.1. Taxonomy (NCBI): domain Eukaryota; kingdom Viridiplantae; phylum Streptophyta; class Magnoliopsida; order Myrtales; family Combretaceae; genus Lumnitzera; species Lumnitzera littorea. The sequence goes on from JAMXBB010000002.1 coordinate 12,630,717, forward strand.
TGTGGTGAACCCCCTTCATTTGAACCAGTTAGTGAATTGTATCTAACCCTCATTTGAATCTCGAGCGATATTTAGTGTTTGTGAGTTGTATCAAACTTTATTTTGAGCTTAAACTCTTGATTGCGTTTGTGTCTTGGTGAGTTATATCCATTCACATTCACACTCAAAACCCTTGTTTTTGCTTCCTGTTCTTCATACCTACTCGAATCCACAAATACCTATTTATGTTTGTTCAACCTGCTTATCATTCAGTATAGTGTGTAGGGACGTAGTCGAGAGAGAAAGAGAGAGGGTGAGCTAAACGTGTCTATGTTCAAAGAAAGAGAGAGGGTAGGTAGTGAATGTTAGGTTTCTGTCATTGGGATGTAGTTGGAGCTGCTATGGTTCGACATATGCATGAGAGGATGAGGGTTAAATGGCTTAGTGGGTGGTCGAGGTCGAGAATGGATGGTAGTGACTATGGGTGTATTGTTGTTGCTATTCAATGGATATATCTCCCTATGTTGCATAGGTGGTTTTTTGCGAAGTAATGGGATTGAGCTATAGTGGGGGTGTGTGTCTATAGTGGACAGTCGAGATTGAGAGAGAGAGAGAGAGGATGAGTTGTAGGTATGTGGTGGATGCATAGTCGTGCGGCTATGTGTATGTTCAGCCATAAGAGAGAGATGTCGGGGATTATTGTACGTGGGGGTTAGTTCGTGTTATGGACAGTAAGTGGGTTAGGGACGGAGGTTTAGAGTTGCTGTCGCCAGAAAAGAGAGAGAGAGTTGGTCGATATGGTTGGTGAATTGGAGTGTGTTTGTGTATGTAATACATGAGAGAGAACCCCAACCCTCCAAAAAGAAATCTGAGAAAGAAGACCTATTTACCATTTTTTCCAAATTTTGACTCTAAATTTGATCGAATTAATGATTGAATCTAGTCCCATTTTTATGTTAGATTTGAAGTATCTTACGCAGGCTTTGAAATCCCCTCATTAATTTGGTTAAATCGTATAAAAAAAAAGAGGCTTAAATCAATCTTGAAACTAAGCTAACCAGAGAGTATGACTAAAAGGAAAACTAGGGCAAAAAGAAGGAGAATGGAGGAAAGTGAAGGAAATGCCAAGTGTTTAAAAAGATACGTGGAAATAACGTAACGACATGTGTCATGCCACGTGGCAACATGTGTCGTATGGTAGTGCTACGTGTCCTACAGTGGACATGTGGCGTGATGATGTCCTGACATATGGCATCATGTGCTGTGGATAATGATAAGAATCAGCGTACGACTATCTCTTAGCCGAGGTCGACTTGTCCTAAGCTAACGCCAACCCCGACCTGCCGAAAGTTGATGCTGACCTGTTCTAACCCGAGGCTAAACAACTTTTGTCGAAGCTGAGCTAATACTAGAAAACCGAGAGGAAGAAAAGGCTTACTAGACGTCAAGTCTATCATCTATCGATAAGCCAGAGACCATATGACTAAGGACTCAAGGCCAAAGATCTACTTGGCACAGTATGGAGAGGCTAGTGCTGACTAATTCTAATACTCGATAATTATGGGCCAACCTTTCGAGTGTCTCGGCCAAGCATTACGAGAATTTAGGGACTCCTTCTTGGTCCCGGACATCCAACTGCCAACCCCATCCAGTTTAGATCTTACTCCTTCCTAGACAAGTCGAATGACTACATGCTGACTTCTTTCATTAAACGTACAATTTTGTATTCTTGTGAATATTTTCCTTATTTTTAATTATAGACCTATTTTTTAGGGTTTAAGGCCTTGTACATTATTTACATTTTTGCCACTAAGGTTTTAGATCCTAATGATCCTTTCTTTATTTTATCTAAATTAATAATTATATTCTACTAAACTATCTAAAAGATTTACTATTTTCTAAATTTCTTAAAACTTTTATTTTTATAAATTCTATATTTTTGTGATTTTTTCTAAACTTTTCTAGTTTTTCTTAAATTTTCTATTTTTCTAAATTTCTTATTTTTTGGCTTTCTTTAATTTTCTTGATTTTTTGGCTTTCTTTAGAGAGGTACTAGAAGGATAAGACCGTTTTGGACTCCTATAAAAGGGTTCTATATGAGTCGAAGGACACCCACCTTTACCGGGGGAGCAGCTTCAAGTCAAACGTCAAGCAGTATAAGGGGAAGGTCTTTTGACCCCAATGGTGAGTCCAGGGTAGCGATATAACGCTGCATCATTAGGCTCTCATCTTGGAGGTGTCAATGGGGTCTTTCATCCTAGTTAATTAGAGCATCTTGGAGATGACATCGTGGTGAGCTGCGGGCTACTGATCCTTTTACTTACGCATGAATCCAAGGCCACCAATCCCTCACTCAAAGAATTCTCTCTAAGCAACATTTTGATGACGAGAAACTTTATGCAAAAGAAAGATGGCTGAACTTCTCGACAGCTCTGAAATGTTACACCCAGCTCTATTCCCTCTCTAGTGTCGATGTCGACCATTCTCTAGCCAAAAACTCTATGCCGAGTGATCTGACTTTTCTATCGTCGAGAGATCCTGTTAAGTAACGAGAGTAACCTTACCCCAGTTAAGTACTCTTCTCCTGGCATCCTTCCAATTCTTATGACATTGCTTCTAGTCTTGGCCTCTTTGTTGCTGCAATATCTTGATTCCCCTCGCTTGCTGTGATAAGAGAATCTATGTATGGAACTAATGTTGCGTTGCCACTTGTCCATTTCATCTGACACTATTTTTTTTTTGTCATTTGTCCTTTTTACCCTTTTTCATATGTACTAGGAATCTCCCTTTTTGTAATTTTTTTATTTGTATTATTACCATAAGGACTTACTATAAATAGTCCCTTCTCCTTATAAGCCAGAATCATCTTACCTTACAAATAGACATTGAATATACTGTTCTTGCGAGAAAACCCTCTCCAAGTCCATTATCATATACTCTCATCTAATCTTACTGAGTAACTCAAGATTAGTAGCGGGTAGACCTTAATATCAACTTATACGTCATATCAAGTAAAGTGTCAAGTCGTATTGTATTTGTTGGTGTATCATATCCTCTGAGCAGCTTCATGTCAGCTACTCTAATTAGTTTGTAGACCTACTCACTCTATTTTCTTCAATATTTTGAGATATCCATTAGTTCAAATCTACTACAGTAAGTCTTAATGATAACTGAGCTCCTAAACACATCACATTGGCATGCCAATTAAATGACCCTCTTGAATTGGTGGGTCGCCTCAGCTCCCTAAACTATCAGGTATGTGTTTGTCACTTAAGTCTTATTTTCATTACTAATGTTGCCCTTTTAGATGTGTAGTATCATGGTTAAGTGTTGCTATGGGTCAATCACTACAAGAAGATGCTGGAAGAGGTGAAAGATCTATTATCAACTGTGCTTAGTGTACGAGAGGATTTAAAGGAGGTAGAGTCCTGTTATAAGAGAATTCATAAGAAATTTCATAGGGCTAACCAACGTCTATGTCGTTGCTATGTGTAGAATGTCGCTTTGTAGGCTGTACTATAGAAGGAGAGGGAAGGCCGACAAGACACCGAGGAGACCAACAAGGAGGTGAGGCACTGAAGGCTTAGCTAAAAGAGGAGCACCAATCCAAGGTTGAACTCTCTAGAAAGCTAGAAGAGGAGAGGAGGGCTAAGGTGGAGCTCGACTAACGTAACCTGGAGCTAAACGCATCAATCTCCAAGCTATAGACTGAACTGGTAATGAAGGTAGCCGAATGTGACTCTACCAAAAACACTTCACTGGAGTTAGTCGGTTAAAAGGTCGAGCTGGAGTATAGAATTAAGGTACTCCTCAAGGAGGTTGAGGAGATGAAAGAGCTCATCATTGATTTCAAAATCGGCAAGGTGCTTAACAAAGCTGTCAAGGAGAAGGCTGTAGAGAACTTCTTCAAATCACAATGATAGGTTGAGTATTAGGATATCGCTGTCGAGTGTAGTTAAGAGATTTGCTAGAGTGTCCTTGAACATCATCCCATCCTCGACCTAGGCTTTTTGGATTGGTTGGATGAGCTTATACACAGGGAAGAGATGGTAGATAAATAGAAGGAAAGGACAGCTGCTCTACTAGCTGAAGTAGCCTAAGGCACTCCTCCTCCTATCTGGGTTACACAAGAAGCTCCTTCATCCACTTGCGTCTTAACAACTCAGCAGCGGGTCACTTTGGAAGGTGCTACAGAGACAAGGAACAAGGTGGGTGTAACCCTCCTACTGACCAGAGTTGGTAGTCACTTCCTCCTCTTCCTCCTTCAATCGACGTTCAAGCGATTCCAGACCTAACAGCTCCAATGGATTAGTCTTCCGAGCAAATAGGCATGCTAGACTTCTTAAACTTACTAGAGTTAGCTGATCCAAAGCGATGACCATTATTTTTTCCTTTTCTATCTTTTCTATGTACTTGCATTGCTTTGGGCCAATATGCTAGCCTTGAATACCTATACTTACTCATTGATTAACAAAATCTTTTATCTTGCCTCTTTCTATTTTTTGATGTTGTTAATAATTTGTTGTGAGCATTTATATTTGACTACACGGTTGTGGGGCTATCTTGCACACTTAGAATTATTAAGGGGCAAGGTTAACGCATATCTAATAGGGGAGTTCCTCGGTTATGCAAGGAATGCTTCCCTTTGTCAAGGTTGCCCAATGGGGGAAAGTCAATGGCATTTTAACCTGTCCAAATAGTAAGTGATAAGGATCAACAGTAGCAGGTCGGATGAACAGAAATGGGTATTTGTGGATTCGAGTGGGTATAAAGAATAGGAAGCAAAAACAAGGGTTTTAAGTGTGAATGTGAATGGATATAACTTACCGAGATACAAACACACTCAGGGGTTTGAGCTCAAAATAGAGTTCAATATAACTCACGAACACTAAATGTTACTCGGGATTCAAATGAGGGTTAGATGCAATTCATTAACCGGTTCAAATGAAGGGGGTTCACCATAATCCTAAAAACAAAATTGATAAGAATACGTAATAGATTAAAAAGTCTAATCAACACTCAATGATCTGGCAAACATAAGCTCTACTAGCTTAAGTATAGCCTTACTTGAAAGAGGAAAGTTCCACTCTCTATATGGGGGAATATTCTTCACTATCTATCTTCTTCTCTATTTAGTACAAATGTTGCTATTTATAGCAAGTCTTAAACTCTAGTAGCAAAACTGTAAATAATGTACAAGGACTTATAAATAAAATGCTAAAGAATTGGGCCTATAAATAAAACGAAAGAAAACATATACAAGAATACAAAACTATGCGTTTTACTAGGGAATTCAGCATGCAATCACTCGACATGTCTTGGAAAACATAGTATCCGAACTAGATGAGATCAGTAGTTAGATGTACAAGTTTGGGAAAGAGTCCCTGAAGTTTTGCAATGTTTAGTCGAGACACTAGAAAGGTCAACCCATAATTGCTAAGTTCTAAAATCAATCGGCATGAGTCTCTTAGTGCTATGCTAAGTGGTTCTTTGGTTTCAGGTATGTGTCCATACAATTTCTCAGCAACTCGGCTGACAACAAAGTTGATGCCAAGTGTTTATTTTCCTTCCTCTCATCTTTCTAGCTGCAGCTCGGCTTTGGCAAGTATTAATAGGCTTTGGGTTAGATATGGTCGGAGGCTGATTTCCATCATTACCATGGGTTTGAAAGAAGTCGTCCTCGACGTTAAATGTTGAGTACGGGCTAGGATGCCGAATAAGCTCCTTCCCCCTTTTTACTTTACCATAGGTACCGAGTGTCTCTGAATTTCCTCATTGCTCATTGGGGTTAAGAGATAGCTATTCCCATCCTTCCGAACAATGTAAGTATTAAGGAATCCATCATGGATCACTTTTCAATTAAACTCCCATGGTCGGCCAAGAAGTAGATTTACGACATTCATAGGCACTATGTTGAAGTTGATCTCATTCTCATACTGCCTTGCCTTGAATGCAATCCACACTCTTTTATGCACATAGACCATATCCTTATCATTAAACCATTTTAATCCATAAGGTTGGGGGTATGGGTAGGTTGACAATTTCATCTTTTCTACTAACTCGGCAAAAATGATGTTGGTAGAGCTATCTCCATCGATGACTAAGGAACAGGTCTTCCCATTCACTAGGTACTGCATATGAAATAAATTTTCCCTTTGTTCGGGATTTGCCTTTAGGTCAGCCTGTTAACTCGTCAAGGATAAGAGTTCATCCAGATTTTCGGCATAGACATCTTCTTTGATCAATCCATCTTCCAAGCTCTTATCACTCTGACTCTCACTTAAACATTAGGTCCTTCGCCTTTCAAAACCATAATCCTCTTATTTAGACATTAAGAAGCAATATGTCTGTAGCCTAAGCATTTGAAGCATTTCACTTCTTAGTCTTTGTTGTCTAGTGCTTTCTCTTTCTCGGCAATCTTTTTCACGGCATAGATAGGTCGCTAGGCTCTCCTTTCTCCATCCTCTTCTCTAGCCCTTTTCTCTCAACATAACTCTTAAACTCGGGGCTACCTTGTTGAGGTTGACTACTTGGCCTTTGATGCCTTCTCCTCCTTTGTCTCTCAACTCTCAATGCCAAATTGATTAGCTCGTCTAGAAAGTTGAATGGTTGTAATTCAATTATGTTAACAATATCGTCTCAAAGTCTACTCAAGAATCTAGCAATGGTGCGGTCCTGTAACTCAGCAACCTCACTTCTCGTCATCAAGGTCTCAAACTCTTGCAAATATTCTTCAACGGTATTTTGATCTTGTTTCAGGTGTTGGAAAGCATGAAGCATCTCCTGCTTAAAATAAGTCAGCAGAAAGCGTTGGTTCATCAATCTTTTCATGAGCCTCCAAGTTCTGATTGGTTCCTTTCCATCAGTATCTCACTTAGCAACTAGCTTATCCTATAAAAAACTAACATATTCAACAAGGGATAAGAAAGCCAGCTTAACCTTTTCTCGATCAACGCATTCATAGCACTCGAATAACATGTCAACTCGAGGAACCTAGTCAAGGAACTCTTCAGGTCGGCTATGTCCACAGAAGGTTGGCAGTTTAAGCTTGATTTTATCAAGTCATCGGCCAGGTGCTCAAGGTTGATCCCTTGCATTATGAGCTCGTTGATTCATTTCGATTCGGCCACTTTTGTTAGAGCTTTACTAGGCCACATCTCTTCTCGTCCTTGGTTATCTTCTCTAGGCTCCTTGGTTCAACTCGGAGTCAATACTCCTGTCATTACCTCTTCTCGACATTGGATGGTGTTCTCTTCTTCTTGGCTCGAAAACTCTTCTCGGTTCTCATTCATCATTTTCAAGCTCATTGGAACCACTTCCACTTATGGGTGTTCTCTCCCTTCTTCCTTTTCGACCATCACATCTGCGGCCTCTGACTAACTCAGTAAGCTCTTGAATAGAGTCGATGAGATTCTAGATCTGGTATTCCAAGTTGTCAACACATCGCCTCAAGCTTTTGTAAGGACTATCACCATTGTTGTTGACACTATCCTCCGATATTATTGTTCGTATAGTAATTTTCCAGAAAATTGAACAAACAACAAAACACAATCACAGTAACCTAGAAACAACCATTACTCGACTTCTGTAGTTACCACTACTGACAAACAACTACTACGAATAGTACGCTACACTACAGAACAAGGATTAATAGAAATATTAGAACCACAAATCTACTTTGAAGAACACTAACACACATGTATCCCTAAAGTTCTGATACTAAGATGATAAGGATCAACGGCAGCGGGTTGGATGAGTAGAAATGGGTATTCATGGATTCGAGTGGGTTTGAAGAATAGGAAGCAAAAATAAGGGTTTTGAGTGTGAATGCGAATGGATATAACTCACCAAGACATAAACATAATCAGGGGTTTGAGTTCGAAATAGAGTTTGATACAACTCACAAACACTAAATAATGTACAAGGCCTTAAACACTAAGTATAGCCTTACTCGAAAAAGGAAAGTTTCACTCTTTGTATGGGAGAATATTCTTCACTATCTGTCTTCTTCTCTATTTAGTACAAATGTTGCTATTTTTAGCAAGTCTTAAATTCTAATAGCAAAACTGTAAATAATGTATAAGGCCTTAAATCCTAAAGAATCGAGCCCATAAATAAAATGAAGGAAAACATATATAAGAATATAAAACTGTACGTTTTACAGGGGAAGTCAGCATGCAGTCACTCGGCATGTCCTATAAGGAATAGTATTTGAACTGAATGGGGTTGGCAGTTGGATGTACAGGTTCGGAAAGGAGTTCTTGAAGTCTTGTAATGTTTGGCCGAAATACCAGAAAGGTTGGCCCATAATTGCTGAGTTTTAAAATCAGTCGGCACGAGTCTCTTGGTGCTGTACTAAGTGGTTCTTTGGTCTTGGGTACTCGTCCTTACGGTTTCTCGGCATCTCAACTAATGATAGAGTTGATGTCAAGTGTTTATTTTCCTTCCTCTCTCCTTCTAGCTATAGCTCAGCCTCGGTAAGCATTGATAGACCTTAGCTTAGATATGATTAGAGGCTAATTCCCATCACCGAAGCCCCATCTTCACTGTTAACTACACAAAACAACCCAACTACGACACTTGACTAAACTAAACCCAGCAGACCCATTCTCCCTACACTAACCAAACCTATTACCCAACAGCCACCCAACTCCGACGATACCAAAACAACCCCCAAATGGTATGGCACTGTTACCAAATTGAGTTTCATTAATGATATCAACATGAAAACAAGATTACCCCTTTGAATTTCCTTCTAGATTAATCCGTAGCGCACCTTAGAGATCTTCGTTTCTTCTTTCTCTTACAACCCACTTAGATAACCTGAACCGAGATCCAAACCCGGTTTAAACCCGAGTTCGACCCAATTGCCTATGCTTAGCTTCGATCCATGCCCAAAGCTTGGTCTAACCTTGCCCCCTATTTTAATATTCAGTTCATGTTTGGTTTTATTTATTTATTTATTATTGTAATTTGTACTGAAATGTGCCAAAAAAAAGAAAAAGAAAAAAAAAGAGAAGAAAAGAAGAAAAAAGGAACAAGTACTTAGTTTTATTTTTATTTATTTTCACGTTTTAACCAAAAACAAAAAATAAAAATAAAAAGTAAATAAATAAATAATAAAAATAAATTATAAAGTTATTTTAATCACTTAGAAAACCAATTTTCCAATAAAATAAAAGTAAATCAACCATTTTCCAAACTATGTCGCTTTAAAATTTCAAAAAATAAAACCCTAATAATCGAGTAAAAACGTAAACCCTACCCTTTTTTTTTTCAAAACTAAAATCGATCGATACACTAAAGTCTTCTTAAATGAATTACAAAAGTCTAATCCCAAATAGCGGGTATATAGGCACTCGTACGTAAGTATTAGACGACTTAAAACATGAAATTTTTTCTTTTTATATCTTTTATAAATAATTGATCTCTTTATTTTTTTAGAATTAAATTAAATTGCATGTAGATAGATTTTATTATAAGGGTATATTTGAAAAATAAAGTTAAATTTGAAAAGCTAAAAAGCGGTACCTGTTTAAGGTTTAATAGGATAACCCTTGAATCCAAATATCTCATTTTAGAAAATCGTTTTATAAAATTGGCTCTATTGTTAAACCGATAATTAAGTTATAATCAATCCATCTAATTAGTTATAACTTAACTCTTTTTCTTAACTCCAGTTGGGTGGCGACTCTGAAGCATTTTTAAAGTTAAAAATTGGTTTTCTTTAAACTTTATTTGAGAATCAGTATTAAATGGGTAGGGTTTAATATTAATTGGTTTAAAGTAGACTAATTTATAAAAAAAAAAAAAAACTAAGCTCAATAATCCCCTAAAGAACTGTTGGTGATTTTGTCTTGCTGGCGTCACCTACAGCCTTACTCTTGGGGTCGGTAGCCTTCTTGGGCAGCTTAGCTCTGCCTTAATGTCCCCTCAGTTGCTCTAGCTTAGAAGGGCGTGGAACTGTCACGGCCCGAAGCGGCAGAGTCGTAACAGTCCTGCCGTGTAAACTATCCTAAGATAGAAGTTAGCCTTACAACCGCTATCTTAGACCTGATCTACACAAGGCGTCCACAACTAACCTGTTTTGAAGTAGACAGTTTGCAATTTAAATAAATCATTTACCTATAAAAATGAGGAATTATATATATATGTTATAATTCAGTTATTGTAGTTAAAGTTTACAATATTTCTCTATAGTATATTTCCTAGTTATTACATCATTCGAAAATGAAAAGTTCTAAAGTAAAAGCTTTAACCTTAAAAAAATATGTTCATTCTTCCAATGTTTTTCCTCACTCTCCAGGATCCAGCAGTTGCTAGCTTTAGAGTAATTGTTGCCGCTTCTTAGCCAGCACCTGCACGACGTCTATAGGGATATGAGCAACCACAGCTCAATAAGTTAGGACGGAGGACTTAAAACTATACCATACACACAACAAGGTTTTCAATCATTTATTAGGTGCAATGCATGTGCAAGCAAATGCCATCGCACGACGTTGTCTGGCCCGTCGTAAGATTAGAGAAATTGCGCCCGCTCTAATCCGGGTTGAGGAGTTGCCACTAATACAACAGCTCACGACTAAACCCAGGCTTGTGTAATAGAGACCTTGCTCCTCCCGTGACTACTTTCGAACTACTGCCTTCACCCTCGCCGTGACCTCCTCTCCTGTTACTTAGTTCGACTGAGGATGAAGAAGGGACCATTTTGCAATCTTGCACTATCCCTTTCGAAGGGGTTGGTATTTGGCCAAAGAGTCCTAAGTTCCCCTAACGGGTTGCCATGCATGTTCGATTATGATTACTGGTCGGATATTTAATTAAGTCCAGTTTAGGGTGATCAATCCTTTCATACGATTCATACAATACGTGCCAGAGCAACAAACAGAATCATAGCATCACCCATAATTAAGCATATGCATACATTCAACTATCTAACAAGCATAACCAAGCATAATCTTAAGTCTCCAAAATACAGCATCATATTAATCCTAACTTACCTCGACTCCTCGCTCACTCACTCGAGGTCCAATTTGCTCAGGCCATCGCCGATTATCCCTATAACACAAACGTGGTTTCAGCTTTTCATATAAATATTATAAGTTCATTTTATCTTATAACACTTATTGTTAGGTTTTGTTTAAGGTTTAATATGCCTAATTATCTAGGTATTAAGTCTTTTTCAATTATTCTAGGTTTGGGGTTAGATTCAGGTTGGGTTTTTGTATCGATTTCTAAATTAGATTTTGGTTCGATTTCTAAGTAGTGTTTTATATTCCAACCCTAGAAATTCGTTTCAACTCATAATGTGAAATTAATCACATTACTTCCCGATGTCCTAAATACCATCATTACTCTTAGTCAGTGTTTATTTCACTCGGTACACTTAAATCCATATTAGTGTACCAAATTCACTCCTAATGTGATAAATTTTTACATTTTTCATATAATTCCATAAATTCAAGTTTCTTATCAAATTTATTGTACATTTTTATTATTCTCAAAATATCAATTTTTATTATAATATTTTCTATTTATTATATTTCTAGAAATTACATATTATATATTGTTACCTTTTATACACATAATGCACTTCTAATATTTCTATCACCCTAATTACCATCTCTAAACATCAATTATTATTTCAAAATGTTTAAATCCATCCTAAATCAGATTTTACTCCAAATTTCCCAAATTTACAAAATTAACTATTTTTCCTATTACTCATTTACTACATAATTAAACTAATAATTACATCTAACACCCTAAATGCTACAAGTATCATATTCCATCAGATTTCCACATCCTAAAACATCTACTTATTCACTAAGTCAGTAATTAATAATTTAATTACTTAATTAACCCTAAATTACCCATTTTATGCCTCATTTTAGGGCCTAAAAATTATCTAAAAATTTCGAAAATTAATTTTTAGAAACGGGCTTCATAGCACTATTCTATATCATCTAAGTAGTCTACACAAAAATTTTGGGCTTGAAACTACACTCCTAAGGTTATTTATTTCTAAACCGAAATGTGCTCGGTTTTGCATGATTTCTTAAGGACCATATATTATGGGGCATGTTTTCATCAAAATAATATTTTTTCTACAAACTACATACAAAAATATCCCAGAATAACAAAATTCATAATTTTTTAATCATATTTACTATTTTTACAAAATTACACAAGAATCGGGCTGGAAATCAAATTCACCGATTTGGGTGGCTCCGGCCACCGCGAGCCGCCGTGGCCTTGTCGGCCGACCTGGGCGCTGCCACCACCGTGTGGTGGTGGTGGCCGTCCACTCCCAGCTGCTCGTTTGGTGTGGGTTCCCTTTGAAAGCCCTAATTGCACAGTTTTTCTAATTTTTTTTCTAAACCGAATTTTTCTCTCAATTTTTGTCTCTCCCTAATTTTCTCTGATTTCTAACTGTCCAAATGAGTTCCTAGATTTTTCCTACTATTTATAGGGCTTTAGGGGATTTATTGTGCATTAATTTAGACAAGACAATTACTTTATCCCTAAATTTTAGGCTTTTATGTTGTTCTAATTTAATTGGTTGATTTTTCTTTTTCAGATTCTGACTTGCCACGACCTAATCTTGATTCATCTTATCCTCTTCTGATTTTTTCTGATTTTTCCATAATTATTTTATAATTTTCTTTAATTATTTGCTTAGTTTTTTGTCAATTTAGGTAATTTCGCGTATTTTTATCTACACGTAAATACATGTGGGGTACATGTGAACATTCCTAATTATTATTTTGGTCATTCTAAAATTTTTAGTATACATATAATCTATCTCTAGTAATTTATTAGTTATTAGATTACACTTTTTACTTTTTCGGTAATTAGCAATTATTATGCTTAAAATTTGAAAATTTTATAGTTTCCTATTTTAATACTTATTTTCTTAAATTTAAGTTTATGGGGTCATTTTTACTAATATTCTTCTCAATAGTTTATAATTTAGGGTTTGATCGGATCCTTTCACCGATCGTCCAAAACGTATTGATAACTCTGATTTTAAACATATTTTATATAGTGATTTTATAGCATTTCCCGTACATTTTTTGTTTTCTTTAAAGAAATTGATACTTAATTGAGTAAAATGTTGATTTCAGGGTTTAAACGCGTTCTAGGCTCGAAAACGAAGAAAAGGAATCAAGTTTCATTCAATTCCGAGTTCAAACGAAGAAGTTATGAAGTTTTGAAGTTGTGCAGAAAATTTGCCTAAGTGCAGAAAGTTACACGACCTGGGAACACGGCCGTGTCTGGTGACGAAAATAAAATCCGTGTAATATACATATATAAGGGGATCTTAGGGTTAAAAAAAAAGAGAGACATTACAGAAACGGAAAGACACAAGAGAAGAAAGGAAACTTGAGGACAACATCAATCAAGAAGCAAGAACGACATCGATTTCAAGATTAGAGATTGTTCATCAAATAAAGAGGGGTTTTTATGCTTTATTTTATGTTTTTGATGGAACTCGTTTTTAGATTCGTTATGATAGCTTAGAATTCCAGTATTTAGGATTATGGAACCTAAGGTTTCATGTAACCCTTGGATTGAATTATAATTTCAAGAAAGTTTCTATCTTTTCTTGATTCAATTATGTCGTTTAGATATGGATTGATAATTCTAGAGTATCAATATATGATATTATGCACGTTGATTGAGAAATTGCATGTGTAATTAGATTTTAACATAATTGAAGAGAATTACATGTATACTTAGAGATAAGATACATGATTCTTCCGGAAAGTTAATTGTTTGTATGGGAATTCATTAAACATTAATGCAATTCTAAGTTATATTACTAAGTGAAGAGATTCCAGTAAATAATTTAGAATTAGGGTTAATATGCTTGAGAAAGATATTAGCTTTAATTGTGAATCCCTCCGGTCAAGAATTATAGAAATTGAATTGAATATATTTTAAAAAGTTACATGTTAAACACTAGGGGAAATAATTCCTAAATACATTATTGCATACTTGAAGTCGTTAGTAGTTTTATTGCTTTCTAATTTGCTTAGTTAAGTCTCATAATTAGTTTAGTTTATTAATTTCAGTATTTTTAATTTATTCAACTCGACATAATTTTCCGGTTAGATAATAAAGCTAAAGTTAATATTAGTACTCAAAATCTCTGAAGGATCGACTCGGACTCACATCCGCTATATTAAAATTGATAGGTGCGCTTGCCTCGTATCACGTATGTTCTAAGTTCAATCCTACGGTCAATTGACTTAGCTTGAGGCTTACAGAACGTTAGCCGCCTAGGCTAGCTTTTCACCTACAAAGAATCAAACAAGCTATATCAACACAAGGCAAACGTATCACATTTACTCATAAAACCTCATCATGATCAATACGAGTGAAGAGGACCCCCTGTTCCTTAGAAAAACCATGGACAAAGTATAGCTTCAAGTCAGCCCATGCCGACATGATGAAAGGGACAACTTATGCCAAGGACGGACTTGTACCTTCTAATCGTTAATTCATGACTACCATTTCTATACTCAGAAACAGTTTAGAGATTGGCAAATTGAAGTACCTTTACATGGTCTCTTCGATGTTGATTTTTTTATCATGCAATAGAGTCGTGAAGACTTTAATCTCCCAACGGGCCTCTACATTGTTCGGGTTGAGCTTCATCTATGCTCCAATCTGGACTAATGGAGTCCATCGAGTCCAAAAGTCAACCTTCTGGGCTAACTCTACCACCATGAACTCATCTTACCAGTTTTTCATTGAAGAGTACAAGCCCCTAAGCAACTTCTTCCCAGTGCAATTCTAGAGGTAACTCCACCTACCTAAATTCTTCTATAGATAAAAGTCGTTGACAATCTTGGGCATGGCTCTCACCAGTAAGTATTCACACAAGGCTTGGAAAGCCTTTAGTAACCTCTACCTGTTCGGAGGTATTTGACAAGGACAGCATTGATGGCAATCGAACAGCTCATTCTTAAAGTTAATGAAGGGCAAGCGCTTTCCATGCTATAGAGACTCCTTATGGATTGCAAAATGCCTACCTGAAAGCATAGCCACCCTCCCATCCGGCTATGGCAATCATACGACTAAGCAAGGGAGTTCGCTCACGATAAAGTTCCTTAAAACCCAGTTCACGATAGTTGCCTTGCTTTTGCTCACCCGGCTATGTGGCTTCATGTTAACCTTTAACCAATCATAGACATTAATGGTATCCGGTAAGCGATCACATGGGTATACATCTTCAGGGATGGCTCATATCAATATTGCCCTATCAATTGCTTCAATTCGCCTCCTTGTCTCTATATGCATCTACAATGAGGATGAAGCTTCTTTGTTCCCCCTTAAGGGTAGATTAGCACTTCTTGTGGCCTTGGATTTTGTAGGTGTTATATACCACTTAGCTGAATGTGTTCCAGATGTGACATCTTGTTGAAGGAAGAAAGGTGATGTGAAAGTTTCGAAGAAAACTTTATCGAAGAAGAAAAAAATAAAAATGCTTAGGTTGCAATAAGAAAGCAAGATAAGAAAAGTTGCAAAAGAGAAATTTGCATAAGTGTTACAAGCATTTATAGATTGAATGTTTAGAAAAGAGAATCGATTATTTTAGGGATCTGTATAAGCACAAATCCTCAAATGTATTACGATACGAACAAGTGGTGACAATTTTCATTGGACAACTACATTTAAAAAGCAACACGTTTGCAACTGCACGCGAGTTTGTAGAGATATGACATCTATTATGTCACATTAATTGCACCATAAAAGGGCGCGTAATAAAGTGAGAATTTGAAAAATTAACTTCCATAAGAAGTTTTCTTGAGGCCTCCTCAACTTCTACGTTATTGAAAGAACTTCCTCAACACTTAATAACACTATGCCTCGACACAGACAGATGGGAGTAGCTCAGACAATGGTTAACTCGACATGGTCTTGCCAACGTAGACTGTCTAATGTCATTGCATACTTAGCTCCTCCGCTCTAAACCTTTATTGTCTGAAGCGCTTAACCTATTAAATCTTCACCTTAACTCTAAGCACTTAGCTCGACTTATTGAGTATTGACATCGGGTCACCCATCCAGCTCAACATATGAGCATTCCGCTCTGACTTTGTGTAGTCTCTTCAAATCACCTCACTTTGCTTGACCTCACACATTATCAGCTCGGATCTCCTCTTAAGCATCAGCTTTGCTCAAACATCTATCATGCTATGTCAACTAGCCTCTCCAAAAGTGTTAACGGGACAGTTCCTCACATAAGTTACCAAGCAACTATGAACGCTTCGAGTCTAACTCAGCTATATGCTTGAGGAACTGATCTATCCTTTTTCCTTGCCTCCACTTTAACAATGAGATTGTCGAACGAGAGGAGGGAAGGCTAGGTGTTGATATGATATCTCAGGCTTAAGCTTCTCAAGCCCATGCCGATTTGCCCACGCTCGTGACCTAGCTCTCCTCTTACTAGGTTTAGCCTTCGTGCTTGTCTAGTCCATCGTGGCCTAAGCCTATTGGATAGCTTGCTCATACATTGCAAGTTTCAATGGCTAAAAGACAAGGATAAAGCTTAGAGACCTCATCAGTTATTACCTCCTCTGACTAGGTTTGGCCTTCGTGCTTGTCTGGTCTACCGTAGCCTAAGCCTATTGGATAGCTTGCTCATACATTGCAAGTTTCAATGGCTGAAAGACAAGGATAAAGGTTAGAGACCTCATCAGCTATTACCTCTTATGATTCAGGGTCACATCAACCTCATCTCCATTACTCATGACTTGTGGATGTGTCCTTTGTCCATTAATGGCTCCTTGACCACTGACTCTACTGCTTCTTTGCATGCTAAAGTTTTCTCTTTACATGGGAGCATTTTTACTCTCTTTACGCACCTTATGAATTTAAGTATCGGAGTTATGTCGAATAACACCTCAATACCTCTTATTATTTCTTATCTTGCATATTTACACAAGAGTGCAAAGGCCAATCTCAATTAATTTCTACCAACCAAAACCCAAAGACAACACCTTTATCTCAACTACATTACATTTAACAATTGTTTAACACTTGAAGCAAATCTTTTTTTTTTTTTCCTTTTTGCACATTATCAACACTTTTATCAGAAAAAGTATTATTTTCTTGAGACAAATTTCACCCACTAATACCAATGACGGGAGGAATTCACATGCATTCCATTTTTTTTATTCCTACTCGTAATCGTAATACGACCGAGGAGTAGTCCAAACCTTATACGTGTTAAAAATTGCAACAACTAATGTATAACAGTTGAAGCAAATCTTTTTTCTTTTCCTTTTTGCACATTATCAACACTTTTATCAGAAAAAGTATTATTTTCTCGAGACAAATTTCACCCACTAATACCAATGACGCGAGGAATTCACATGCATTCCATTTTTTTATTCCTACTCGTAATCGTAATAGGACCGAGGAGTAGTCCAAACCTTATTCGTGTTAAAAATTGCAACAACTAATGTATGCATGTGCTAATAATGCCCACTTCGTCATGTAGTCAGGTCAAGCGACTGCACGTTGTCATGAAGATGACTGACTCTGATAAAAAAGCAATGCTCCTTGAGCAAAAAGCCGATAATCAAGGTTCCATCAATAGTAAAAGATCACTTAAGGAAAAGAAAGAGATAAATTAGTAAAAGATAAAATATACTAATATTAACTTAATTACACTAAAGTGTCTTAAGGAATCAACAACCCCCACCCCCAACACACTACAAAATAAATACATAAGACACCAAAATGTTAAAAGAAGTGGAAAAAGCCCCATAACAAAAGGGAAAAAAAGCTACGGCAAGCTGGTTCTTCTCTTCTCTCTGTCTCTCTGGGTCATCTCAACACCTGTTTTGGTTTGTCTCTTCACATCTCTTCCAAGTTTTTTAGCTTCAGTATCCGGTTGGGAACTCGCAGTTTCCAAATTCTGCAAACCGGAGGAAAATTAAATAAAATAATAATTAGCAACCAAAAAAACAGGAGTAAATAGTATCTACACTTTTTATTGTTAGAATATAATTTCTTCTTTTTAAAAACTGGAGTAATGCTATGCTTGATAGAAAATTGACGGAAATATAAGAAAATGTTGTATTTGGTAATTTAAGTGGGAAACCTGCATGAAAAAAGTAGGAAATGTTATGCATAGCGTCATCACTCTGTTTCATCTTATTTTTATTTTTTCACTGTTCCTCTACGAAAAAAAAAAAATTAATACTCACAGATACGTGAAAAACACGTGAATATCGATAAAATTTTAATATATATATATAAATATATTAAAATTTTATAAATATTTATTTATTATTTATTAATTTATATAATATATTAATATCATTAATTCTTTTTTCAGCACAAGTAGCTACTTGCAAATATACATTAATACCGCAGTAAATGAACCTTGGAAAAGTTTATCGTAATTTAATACCAACGGTAACACGCTTTCTCGATATTTTCGTCCACATTGACTAAATAAGATTCTGGTAAGTGACACACACGACAGTTCTCCCATTGAAATTAATAAACAGTATTATAAAACAAGACTAATGTACGACAGTGAAAATCGACTTACTTGGAGGCTTTGTTACGACGTAGGCAGCTCCACCGAAATAGCAAGAACCCATGGCACGTCCTTGCTTCTGATAATAGCTATTGAACGCGTACGACGCATGAGCCTCTATCGTGTTAGGATTATAGCACGTGGCATCTGGTTGAATCGGACGGCAATCAGCCCCACCACCACAAGCAAAATCTAGTGCTGCCTGTAGCTTCTCCTTCCCTACCTCACCATTCGCAACGCACCACGAGTTCCCGGTCGTACTCTTAGAAACGCTCCCATTGCCACCACCGCCGTTAACTGGGGGTTTGACCATGTGCTGACCGCCGCTTGCCGGTGGCCGGACATCCCGGTAACTCTTCAAACCCTCCACGGTAAAGGGGATGTCATAAACCTTGTTAAGTGAGGGGTAAAAAAGTCCATAATTCCTCTCCGATGTGGGTCCCGCTTTATCATCTTCGTTGAATAGGGCAAACAAATAAACGGTCAGATCTGCTTTGGGTCTAAGAGGGGTCCCACCACCAGTAAGTATTCTCTTCACCAAGTTACCATTGTAAGCGGCGGCGTTTTCAATGGACGCGCCGATTTCGTTCTGATCACCTTTCGAGGGCCAGCCGGTTTCCGTTACGACTAAGGGGACGTCATCGTACTTCAAAGCCGACATGGCAGCAAATACGGCATCGATTTGGGCATCAAAGAGGTTGAAGTATCTCAACCCATTACCTGAATCCACCACACCAGGGTTTTCCCTGAAAAGCGTGTAGTCTAGCGATATGACGTCAGAGTTCGACTCGTACGCGAAGAAAGGATACGCATTGACCATGAGGTAAGACCCCGTTTTTCGGAGGAACTCGAGCATGGGTTTGAAAACGGATTCAACCAATTCGGGTCGGAAAGATCCGACTGAAGATGGATAAGAGGATTGCAATGCGGATAGTGCGATTGGAGAGGAGACTTTGATTGTGTTTTGGAGGTTGAAGTGCGACAAGGCATTGTGGATGTTCTTCATGGCGGGGATTAGGTACTTGGTGGTGTTGTGCGTGTCGACAAAGACCTCGTTGCCAACCGCAATCGATTCGATTGCGGTCGCAGGATGGTATGCAGCTACATTGCGTTGAACCCACCCTGTGGCGAAGGATTGGGATCGGCCGGCAGCGAAGAGGAGCTCGTTGGGGAGGTCTATGGTTACTTTGATGTCGGATCCGGCTATGGAGTGGAGGACTGCCGGGTCGGTGTCGTAGATTTTCACACGGGTTATGCCTTGGGACTTTAGGAGGGACGCCACTTTGGTGGCTGAGGGAAGGTTGTCGGCAATCCGGCCATAGTTTACCCCGATTGAACCGCCATCTGCACACGTGTAAATGTTTTAGGTAGCATAATACTAGGTAAATTATACAACATAAGCTGCAACTAGCTGATCTCTTCTGTTACGGCTAAGGCCGAGCATAAAAGAACATTTCTCATTTTCATATCTCGCGAAGAAAATTGCCTGGAAAAGTA
Organism: Lumnitzera littorea; assembly: GCA_024138015.1. Classification (NCBI taxonomy): domain Eukaryota; kingdom Viridiplantae; phylum Streptophyta; class Magnoliopsida; order Myrtales; family Combretaceae; genus Lumnitzera; species Lumnitzera littorea. Next base: position 12,650,758 of record JAMXBB010000002.1, read on the forward strand.
AACGGTTTCCTCGTTTAACGGAAACTGAAAATGATATTTGATGATATATGTTGACGCAGGAATGCACTTTCAATTTCACATTTAGCTTCTAAAATTTTCAGCATTATAAGAGAAGAAAAAAAAAAAGAAAAGAAAAAAATGGAACCTTTTCAGAGGAAGCACATTTCAAATGGTGTTCTCGATCACATACTTAGCAAGTTTCCAACTTTAAAAAATATACGCAACCAAATAAATAAAACAAACAGGAGACTTCGGTCATTTCAACACAATGTTCAAACCATCGTCACATGACCGACAAGGTAATGATAAAAATTAAAATGATTGAGATTTCAACGATTGGCTGAGAGATCCATGCGATAAAAGTAAAATGCCCATTAAGTAAAATATGAAATGATAAAAAATTCAAATTAGGAGTATGAGAAGTTGAAAACACAGCATTAGGAAAGAAAGTAGCAACTTTAACTTAAAGCAACATGAGAAATAGGATTTTGCAGCTAGTCTTTGGAAGATAATACAAGCATTGTTCTTTTTTACTCTAGAAACCAACAAACATCAGAGGTAAAGAAATGAAAAAAAAAAAAGAAGAAGAAGAAGCTATGTTGTAACTTTACCTGTAAAAGCAAGTAGTGAAAGGAGTAAGCACAAACTAGAGAGAGTGGATGTAGGAAGCTCCATGCTCTGGTCCAGGACTCTGTGACGCAGAGCAATGGAGGGGTAAACAGGGAGAATGAATGTGTGTGGCTGTGTGTAGAGAAATGAAGTGGTGGTGAGGCAGCGAAAGCAAGTAGTGAGTGAGTGCGCGAGGCAGCGAGGGTGTGGGTGAGGGACTAAAAAAAGGGGCAGGAAGTGGCGTTGTGCGGAACGAGGCGGTGTGGTGGCTGGAAGTGGGACCCAGTGTTTGCAGACAGCGACAAACACTAAAAATGGAGAGAGAAAAAAGTTACAGCTCCGGCTGTTTATACGGATCGATCCAACTGTTTACGTGGTTTTTAATTTATATTATTTTAAATTTAAATTATTAAACAAATTATAAACTTAATAATTTAGATTTAAAAAACAAATAAATGATATGACAAAGATTAAACTCATCCATTAACATAAAGAACAAAACCGTAAAATTTTTCCTTAACTTACAATAGTATAAAGGGACTAAAACTTGTACATGTTTAGTTTCTTATATAATATATCATCGCTAACAAATATCTATTATATTAAAAAAGAAATTTTATTTTAACTATTTATAATTAATAATTTGATATCATATAATTTTAATTATTAAATATATTTATATGATAATTATCAAAAAAATCAAATTCATCTCATAGAATTCTTAATCATCGTATCTAATTATAGAGTTATTATTTTCTATTATATATACTTTTATTTGTTTAGTATTTTAATTACTCAATATTATTATTATTATTTGAAAAATTCACTACACATTTTAGCCAAAGTTTTTTTTGTATTTTTTGCACACATAACATAAATATATCATCTATTAGTGTATATATATAAAATTGAATAAAAATTTATAAATACCTAATAAACAATATGTTTTAGTTATATTTTATATATTATATTTCTTTTTTATTGTTTTATATAATCATGGTTATAATTATATCTCATCCATGGTCGCGTTGACGTTCTCGGTTAAAACATAAAATGTAATTTTTGTATTATGCTACAATTTATAATTTGGTTTGATCCTTCAAAACTCTCCTATATAATGAATGAATTAATGTTACTTAAAAAAGAAAGAAAGAAGATTATATTTGAATTTTTATTAAAATAATTTTAATTTCATCCTCTATTCTATTTATTTTATTTTGATGAAATTTGTTCTATTTTTATTAAATTTGCAACACTAAATAGGATTCTAATATAATATGTGAAGTATAATTTCTAAAACCATCCAAATTGCTCGGTAAAGATAACACCCGCTTGGGCTGACTTACACGTCCCTCTCCTATTGGGCCCACTTTCTCCATGCAACTCGAACTCGACCGTTTGTTTGGGGGTCCCATTCCCAAAGAAAAGTTCCATCACAGCAGAGGACAGGATGGGTATCAATCAAGTCTCAAGAACGTTAAAACAAAAACACTCGACCGTTTGATTATGTTACTTAATTCCTAAATAGAGGTCCTAAACGGGCTTCGCTCTAATATTTGGCCCATCCCATTTTCTAGTGAATTTGGTATAATGAAATAGGAATAGAGTAAGATTTACGAATAAAATAATAAGCCGCACCTAGTGTTAAAGTCCGAATGAAAACAAAAACAGAGTAAAAGTTCCTACGGTATCTATACCCAAGGCGATCGTAGTTATCCTAGCCTTAGAATATTCAACCTTAAAATTTTAAACTTAAAAAGTCCAAATCGAGATTTCTTGAAAATGGTTGTTTGGTTTTTAGGTAAAATGTTGATTCTAAACCTTTCGGACCAAAGCCGCAATCCATCTCTCTCTCCATAAGTTTTGATTCTTAAATAATATATATTATAAAATATGTTTTTATACGTAATATATAGATACATCAGACGATATCTTTTACTCTAGTTATGACATTCATGTTTTATGTACTATATAAAATAGTATATTGATGTTATATTTAAATCTGTAATATTTATTGAAATGATATAGATTATATAATATATTATAATTAATTTTAATATAGGTACAATACGTGTAGTATAAAAATGTCTATGTATATGCACGTGTATAATTCATATATATTATGCGTGGTATCACTCTTCAAGATTGAGGGATATTGTCGCATGAATATATTGAAATTCAAAATAACTAAATATTTATAATATATATATATATTCAGCAATTATCCAAATATCTCGTATTGGTATCTTCTATTTTACATACTACACAACTCTACAAAATATAAATCAATCAAATTACTAACTACCCAAATATGAAAATATCATGATTCCCTAGCATCCTAACTTTGGTCTTAAACGTAAGTTCATATTCTAAATCTACATATAAATCCACTTACTTGCAGCACTTGAAATATTTTCTAATGATGGGTGAGTCAAAGCTTAATATGTAACCATATAACCATGTATGCATATCATCATAACACAAAAGCAAAAATAACATATATTGATGCAACAAACAAGTTTTTATTATCTTATTTAAGCCAAATGCACAAACTTAGGCATATTTGGCTTAAGGGTAATTCATGATTGCTAAAGTCACACAATGTACCTACATAGGATCGAAATCAAAACCAAACGACTCATCATCTTAAGACAACCTTATGTTAATCATTAATGTGATGACCTACTACTTTATACATGGGCATCCCATAACTACACAACCACTTGAAGATTTTTCCTAATATCCTAATGTAGTTCACGATATTAATGAGGTGAACTACCTATCGGGAACATCAATGTCTAGCTAACTAGGTTTTGTCAATATGATACTACTTAACAACTAGTCATAACATATTAATTACTAGTGGATATTTAAGTCATCGGCCTCCCTGGATATCTTTGGACTCTTCTAAGTACAAGCAACAAGTCATGAGGTTTTCACTTTATATTCAATTCATTATTACTTGACCCTTAACAAGTACAAAACAATATGTAACAACCACTTATCACGAGTAATTGATTTCCACATGCACTTAATACTTATTCCCCAAAAAATTTATAGAATACAATGTCACATATCCATACCTAAGAAAAAATGTACATTAACTTAAATCTAGAATCTTTGATTGAATGCTTAAAGGTTCAAGCTTAAAAAAGGTGTCAAGTTTATTATATAACTAACTTAGGATATACTATAGTACATTCTAGGCATTTATAACCAATTACTATTAAATTTTCAATCTAAATAACAAATTAACTACTTATTGATTTAGGAAGTTTCTAACTTGATACTAGCTTATCATATAACAATTAACTAACAACTTAATAACTAACTAATCAAGTAATGAAGAGTTTTTTTTCCCCATTTTTTCAAATTAGCCAATAAGGTTAGTGAAGCATCTTATTGTTGAGGGTATTGTCATAGATTGCACCTATACTTTACCTCTTTTTTTAATTTCACACCTGAACTTTCTACTTGGCCTAATATACACCTAATTTAATATATACTTGTCATACTATACACCTCGATTATCTCCCACTAACCCCATTAGTCTAGTCAGCATTATAGACCAATGGATTCGCGCCATGTGTTTTTTAATTTCCTAGTAAGCTTTTTTATTTTGTAGTAAGCATCTACTTAGAAAATAATATCCATATTAGAAAATGAAATGGAGTAAACTAGAAATTAAAAAAAAAAGTATATTATAGAAAATAAAAAAAGAAAAGTTAAACAAAAAAATTAACAACAGCTTATTACGATCTATAAACCCATCCTTACTCTGGAGTTAAGGTTAGGGTTTCACTCTCTGTCTCCCTCTCTCTCTCTTTCTCCTTCCTCTCTCTCCTTCTCTCTATCCATCTATTCATCTCTATCTCTCTTACTTCAATGGATCCATTAAAGAAAAGAAAGCTTGAAGAGTACATGAATGGCCTCATAGACCTAACGGCCGACCCATCTCTTTCTCTAACTCCACAAGAATTCTGCAAGATCCTCGAAACCCTAACCAAGGATCAACTCCTCAATATCCTACAAGACGCCTTAGTCCACTATGTAGACATCCTCAATGTTGCTTAATCCTTCACCGTCCTTAACCCTATACTTTGTAAACTCTTTGTTCATGCATACAGCTACGACACTACCATTGAAACCTTATGTACTGTCACGCCCCGAAGCGGTAGAGTCGTAACAGCCCCGCCGTGTAAACCACCCTAAGATAGAAGTTGGCCTCACAACCGCTATCCTAGACCTGATCTACACAAGGCGTCTACAACTAACCCGCTTTGAAGTAGACAATTTGTAATTTAAATAAATCATTTACCTATAAAAGTGAGGAATTATATATATATGTTATCATTCAATTATTGCAGTTAAAGTTTACAACGTTTCTCTATAGTATATTCCCTAGTTATTACATCACTCGGAAATTAAAAATAATTCTAAAATAAAAACTTAAACCTTAAAATATGTGTTTATTCTTCACATGTTTTTCCTCACTCCCCAGGATCCAGCAGTTGCTAGCTTCGGAGTAATTGGTTGCCGCTTCTTAGCCAGCACCTGCACGATGTCTATAGGGATGTGAGCAACCACAGCTCAGTAAGTAGGGACGGAGGACTTAAAACTATACCATACACACAACAAGGTTTTCAATCACTTATTAAATGCAATGCATGTGCAAGCAAATGCCATCGCACGACGTTGTCCGGCCCGTCGTGAGATTAGAGAAATTGCGCCCGCTCTAATCCGGGTTGAGGAGTTACCGTTAATGCAACAGCTCACGACCAAACCCAAGCTTGTGTAATGGAGACCTTGCTCCTCCCGCGACTACCTTCGAACCACTGTCTTTATCCCCGCCGTGACCTCCTCTCCTGTCACTTAGTTCGACTGAGGATGAAGAAGAGACCATTTTGCAATCCTGCGCTATCCCTTCCGAAGGGGTCGGTATTTGGCCGGAGAGTCCTAAATCCCCTAACGGGTTGCCATGCATGTTCGATTATAATTACTGGTTGTATATTTAATTAAGTCCAGTTTAGGGTGATCGATCATTTCACACAATTCATATAATATGTGCAGAGCAACAAACAGAATCATGGCATCACCCATAATCAAGCACATGCATACATTCAACTATCTAACAAGCACAACCAAGCATAATCTTAAGCCTCCCAAAATACAGCAACGTATTAATCCCAACTTACCTCGACTCCTTGCTCGCTCACTCGAGGTCCGATTTGCTCAGGCTATCGCCGATTATCCCTATAACACGAACGTGGTTTCAGCTTTTCATATAACTGTTATAGGTTCGTTTTATCCTATAATGCTTATTGTTAGGTTTTGTTTACGGTTTAATATGCTTAATTATCTAGGTATTAAGTCTTTTATAATTATTCTAGGTTTAGGTTTAAGTTTAGGTTTAGGTTTAGGTTCGGTCTCGGTTTCCGCATCAATTTCCAAATTAGGTTTTGGTTCGATTTTTAAATCCTAAACATGCTCGAATCCTAATGTGAAATTAATTACATTAAGCTCGAGTTTCCAAATATCCTATTGAGTCTTAATTTAGTATTCTAGCTATTTGGTACACGCTAGTCCTAATTAGGGTATCGGATTTATCCCCGATGTGAGAAAATCTTACTTTTTTATATAATTACCTAAAATTCAATCTTAATTCAGATTTAATATTATTCTGATTTTTACTCTAATATTATCTAAATAACCCTAATTTTTCCCATATTTATTAATTTACAATTTCACATATTACTAATTTCTTATATTACTTACCTAATTTCCTTAATTAACTATACTTAGTACCTAAATGCTAGGATTAGGGTTCCACTGCAGAGATTAACTTCCTTAAACATCTAATTAAGATCCAAATCAGTAATTAACATCCTAATCACCTAATTAACTCCAAATTACCCAATTTTTCCATCATTTTAGGGCTAAAAATTAACTTAAAAATTTCGAAAATTAATTTTAAAAAAATGGCTTCATAGCACTGTTCTATGTCACATGAGCATCCTACAGAAAAATTTTGAGCCCCAAACTATATCCCTAAGCCTATTTAATTTCCGGTTTAATCATGCTCGGTTTTGAACAATTTATTAAGGACCCTATATTTTCAGACATAATTAAACTAAATCAACATTTTCCCCTAAATCTACATACAATAAAACCTCAGAATAACAAGTTTCATAATTTTCTGGGCAAAATAACTAATTTTACAAAATTATACAAGAATCGGGCTGGAATTTGGACTCACCGGTTCAGGTGGCTCCGGCCACCGCGGGCCGCCGTGGCCTTGTCGGCCGGCCTGGGCGCTGCCACCACTGTGTGGTGGTGGTGGCCATCCACTCCCAGCTCCTCGTTTGGTGTGGGTTTCCTTTAAAACCCCTAACTGCACAGTTTTTCTTATTTTTTTTATTTTTCTGGATTTTCTCTCGAATTTTCGACTCTCTCTAATTTTTTTTTATTTGTATCTGTCCAAATGAGCTTCTGAATTTTTCTTGCTATTTATAGACAAATTTTGTAATTATTATGCATTAATTTGATGGGATTTTGCCCCATTTCCATGATTTTAGGCTTTTTGTTTGTCAAATTCCTATTGGTTATTTTTTTTCTTTTTCTGTCACGACCTAATCTTGCATCAGCTTATCCTCTTCTATTTTTTTCTGATTTTTTTATAATTATTTTGTATTTTTCTTTAATTATTTACTTAGTTTTCGGCCAATTTTAGTAATTACGCGTATTTTTATCTACACGTAAATACATGTAGGGTACACGTGAATATTCCTAAATATTATTTTGGTCATTCTAAAATTTTTAGTATACATATAATTTATCTCTAATAATTTATTAATTATTATATTACACTTTTTGCCTTTTTGGTAATTAGCAGTTATTATGCTTAAAATTTGAAAATTTTATAGTCTCCTATTTTATTACTTATTTTCTTAAATTTGAGTTTACAGGGTCATTTTTATTGGTATCTTGTTAAATAATTTATAATTTGGGTTTGATCGGATCTTTTAACCGATCGCCCTAAACCTTGAGTTCTATGTTCAATCCTACGGTTACTTGGCTGAACTTTGGGGCTTACATGTACTGCTTATGATTTTGAAATTGATGAGAAGGAGTTAGGGTTTCAAATTGAGGGAAAGGGGTTACGGTTCGTAGGAAGGGGGAAGGTGTTTTTGGTTTGGTTCTACTAGGTGGTATTTTTGTTTATAATTCTGTTCTTTGAAATATAGTTTTTTAAGAAATTGAGGTGCTTTTGATGTGGAAAAAAGTTGCTAATGTGCATGCTAACATGAAACACAAAGCTTGAGTTGGAAATAGCTATTGACAATAATCCATGTGATATGAATCCATTGGTTCATAATGCTAATTGGACCAACAAGGTTGGTGAGAGATTAACGAAGTATGTGTTAGGACAAATATATATTCAATTAAGTGTACATTAGGTCAAGTAGAAAGTTTAGGTGTAAAATGGAAAAAAAAATGGTAAAGTATAAGAATAACCGGTGACAATGTTCTCTTAGGATTGGGACTAGCCTTAGGTAGACTCAATTGATTGCCCAAATCATACCCAATTAACAAGCTAGAATAGGCCAATTGCAATCTCCTAAGGTCTAGTTAATTAGCCTACTCTAGGTCGATTGATTATGCTTTAACAAATTATTCTTTTGTTTGTTTTTCATGAAGGCTTTAATTCCAATGTTTGTTTTCCAAAAAAAATCTTCTGTAACAACTTCCACCTTTAATGAATTAACCTATTTGCTTAACGATTCTTTATGTGATGTCCTATATTTCTAATAAGAGCTTCTTATTGTTTCGTTAATATTTTTTTATCTCTTTATACAACACAATATAGTGTTCAACAAAAATTTCACGTGTCTTTCAATTCAAATTCCACTTCAAATTTACAAAACAACTTGTTGTGTCCAAAAATTCTTAATTCACCACTTATGGTAACAACTAACCAAGATCCATAATTTGTAGTATTAACTTGGTTCTTGTTGAACAAATAATTACAAATATTTATGAATTCATATTAACATATCATACTTAAACTTCTTGGGATCATGATTTTAATCAAACTTAAATTTTGCTTCTCTTTGGTAATTCCAAATAATAAATTGTATCCTACAACCTTTGTGAATGAAAACCTTTTAACCAACTTATTAAGACGATCATCTCAAATTGATAAGTGTGTCAATATGAACACCCCTTATGCACTACCATACCAAATTGCATTGATTGTAGAAATTAGATTTCCTTGAAAAAACAATACATTAGGGTTACATTAATTTGGACTCAAACCCTAATTATTACTCTAACATATGTGGCATCTCTTTTGATGCAATCGACCTTCAACTGCTTCGATTCTTACAAGATTGGTCGATGAGGGTTTTGAATGTTATAACTGAAATTTAGGGTTTCATAAGTTACTTTGTTTGCAAGATTTTTATTGAACTTCGATACCCTTTATCATTCTTTTTCACTTCTTATTTGAGGTCTCCTATTCTATAAGAGATTTAATGAGTAAGAAACTTTTATTAATTGAAAATGGGAAAGGGACAAAAGGTGAAGAGAGAGAAGCCTCTTATCTCTTTCTTGATGTCATTGCCACAGTGATTTAAGGTTATCTCTTCTTTTCCTTTTTGTCTCGATGGTCAGGATGTACATTGGTTCACCACAGGTCCATAGCATACACAAGGAGAAACACATCTCGTCTCCATGTCCTTTAATTAAATTCTAAATTCATGCATGCATTGGTCCAATAATAATTACAAAGGATTAAGTTATAATTACTTAACTGCCCCTCCCTTAATTCAACTTTCCCAAGCTTTACACATGGTATACATCAGAAAATATACAACATATTATATTATACCATAGTATCTAATATGTACATGTATATGTGATATATAATTATTATAGTTAATGACAATATATACATTTTGGCAAAAAAAAAAAAAAGGACAATATATACATGCTATCGTTGTATAGAAACTAACACATGATAGATATATACATTGGAAATTTTTTGTATAAATACTCTAAATAATATTATATAATTTAACAAATGTCATTGCATATAATATGCAATATATCCATATTTAATTATAACGTATATATATAATCTATAGTAGATTCTATGGAATATGTGTAACATATAACATATTGAATGATATAATGTTAAAATATGTAATACGATATTTGTACAATATATCATATCAATAGCATATATTTGTACAATAAGACATGTATATTTATGTATGTATATGTGGCGTTGTGTTTGTTGAAAGGACTGTTTTAAATTAATGTCATAATTCATGTGCTACTTCATAATTGGTTTACAAATTCATGCATACTAATACAGATAGACACTGCTACCATTGGTAGCAAAACAACCTCGAAAAGTTTAATTCTTAGTAAACTAACCTTTTTAAAGCTTAGGTAGGTAATTGTATATTTGGGCATAACTGAAGTACCATTTATTACATTATCTAACTTGAATTATGTAGTAAAATTGACAATTTGAAAGTTTAGGGTAAAGATTAATTTCGTAGGTTGCCAGTTGTCATTTGTTCTACTTCTAATTTCATGTGGACATCCTAATTGATACATGTCGATTGAATTAATGGCTTGGGACTCGGTGTTGTCTTTTTATTGGTTGAAATATCAAAGTAGATCGACGACATTCAATAGGGTCTTTAAAGACTTGAATTGAATAGTAAAATTCACCTTAAAATTTAGATGGTTAATGGAAAAAAAATTCAAAACTCGGATATTTATTATAATGTCATCCGACGTTTTCAAGCTAGAATTCACGTCAACGGTATTGAACTTCAATACGCTGTCAACAAAATTAACGCAGTTTGAGTGCTTAAGGAAGCATGTAGTGGGCATGTATACATTCATCTTCCCCAACATCGAGGGAAAAAGGAAAAAAAAAAGAAAGAAGCACTTTTAGACCTATGTTTCTTCAACCTATTGTAGAATCTATGATTAAAATACTTCATATTCATTATTTATTAAGGTACTTTATATCATGTATCTATATATATATTATAATACTATACTTTAGTATATGAGCATAAAAACCTATACTTCCTGTCATTATATATTGGTACACCTATCAAATATTATGTAAGATATTTTATATCATAACATATTATAATAACTAATTATGTATCATATGAATTACGAGGCAAATTACAATAACACTATCTAAAAGCTAGTACAACTAGACTTGAATGCTAGGTTGAATTGGTCTTGAATTGTCAGTTTACATGTCGATACAAGGTTAAATCGAGCACAGCTCTTAAGGGTACAGGCCTAGACCAATTCGGCTAAATAGGCGATTCATTGGCCCTTGAACTGATTACCCTTTTTTATTAGTTATTTATTTATTTAGTATTATTATTTATAAATTTCCTTTAATCTTACTCGTGTATTCTTGTGGATTATAGTAAATAATTTTTTGCTCAATCTCATTTTCTTTTTTTTTTTTCCCGAAATAATTGTAACACTTTATATCATATAAAGTGTTAGTGAGAGAAGTTGCAAATTTTATTCCATTTCAAAATAATTAATTTAGATCGCATGAGTATGATGTTACTTTAATATTAAAATATTAAGTAAGGTTAAGTAAAGCGAGATATAAAGGATGTTAATATTTCAGTTGAATCTCATAATAAATTATTAATATGAGAAAAAAATTACAATGTAGCTATTAATTGTAATTTATGATGGTACTTTGTGCATATTTGGAAAGGGAAAAATAGTAGAAGAAGACACGTGATATATTTTTTTTTTTTGAAAAAAGAAAATTATAGGGGTAGAATCGGCTCAGCTAGTTCATTAACTTGTCAGTTCGGTAGGTTTAGTTGGCTGAATAATCTGGAACCCTAAGGCATAGTGGTTCATAAGCCGGTTCAGGCCTGCCCACCCTCGAATTGAGTCGGTTCACGATTCAAAACCAGCCATTACATAGATCTAAGTACAATTATGGAAATAAAACAAATATCTAAAATAACACGCATCAATTGAAAAAATGTCGACACCATAAAGTTTCTCATCCAATGCTACAAGAAGTTAGCTTTTATCCTATGAGGATTTTACCGGTAAAGTATAAACTGATTGAACAGCCAGTAAAAGAAAATATAGTGAGAGGCGTTAGGAGATTGTCCGATATGATTACTTTAATACTTAAGTTAGTGTTTGATTGTAAGAACATAAGCAAGTAAGCTTAGAGTATGTAAAGAAAACCTAACGTGCCAAGAAGTCAAAGTAGTTTACTATTAGAGTACTTCGAGCTATTTATAAAGGAGGGCCACTATGAATTTTGGAGCATGTTTAATAGATTTGCATGTCCACATGATTTGTGTGGTGAGAACACAGTCCACCATGTTCTAATTTATAGGGACGTAGTTGTTGATTAGATCTTATATCCTTATCTACATATCTTGTGTTTATTATGGTTGTCCTGTTGTCAAGCTGGTCATTAGAGGATGTCAACTTGCCTGGAGATTTTTCAAGCAAGTCGGTCACTGAGTAAATCAAGTCGGGTGGTAATAAATCACTTTGGTCTTGAGTTTAGTCAAGTTGACCCAGGACCGAAACAGGCTAGCATGGGCTTATATAATTCATATCCAAAATCTCCTATCAGCAACTTTCATAGAATATACAGTTGTAGCTACACTTTCATATCCATTCATCATCTAATTTAACTCATATTAATTATAATTATTAAAATACTGCTTTTTTATCAAATTCCAAAATAATGTGATGAATGAGTAAAAAATAATTACAAGAGCATATGTATACTAAAGACCGACTTATTAATGCATTGAATAAGACAATTCGTAGTGTCATCATTTGTTAGGTGGCGTAAATGTGCTAATTTAGAAATTCGAAGCGTTTACGTAAATTTTAGTTTTCGTAATGCGTCACTGTAATTTACTCTTAATAATATATATAGTATTAAGTTATAATATTTAGTATATCCATGTTGTATATAATTAAATGTACGTTACAGCATATGTTATATATAATTAACAGTTTTTATATGAGTATATGTGTATTTTGTATTTGTATTTGTATTTGTATTTGTATTTGCAAAATCGAAAGGGATCAATGACATTTTTAACAAGTACGACTATGGAATCATTTCTTTTCATTCCATTTTCAGTATCTTCATAGCGAACATATCCTCATAATGGAATCACATTTCCATGTTGTGCTGTACACAAGATTAAAAGGATCACTCTCTTCTCAATTCCTCTCCATTTTATATTATTTCTACTAACTACCGAACATGACAAATAAAAAGACCTACCCGGCCCAGCCCATGTCGTTAATGAATGTACTAGGCTGGATTATCGAACCTATGGCTATGGGTGCACAAATCCTGAATCAGTATGTTAGTCATTAAGGAGACGTTGACCGTAAGAATCTATTGGACCATGTAGTAATGCTTAATGATGATAGGAAATAATAAGATTTTTATGATTTTCAAATTGAAAAATCCCATAAAGTTTACAGTGAGCTGTATAAAAATGGTAAATCCTTTTTTTTAAAGATTTATTAACTTGTATCCCAAAATACCTCTTACGGTAGATATATAAATATATATATAAAAGCAGGGATTCATAAGTTGTGGTGTTTGTAAGATCTGCTCACTATCGTATGTTTAGCTCTCTAGCTAAGTAATCGGTGACTTAAGGAGTCGTCTTGGCCAATGACAAATGTGCATCAATGCGTGCGCACGTGTTGTACGAGCGGACGCTGCGCAAATTTAATTGAGCGATTGAATTAAGAAGATGGTGATACTTTATAATATTTGCAGTGCGGCTGAAAGAGAGTGCACGTTTTAATAGATTTGATGTGCTCTTGAATTTAACTTTGGCTGCTTAAAGAGTTAGGCAATTACCTCCTGAACCATTTAAAATTGTTCTCTTTAGCTACGATCCTCGTTAGCAGGGTATCAATTAAGTCCGGTCCACACCGTATTCCCTTCAAGTAACCCTAATGTGAGTAGATTATAAGAACGTCTTATTATTTCTCTCTCTTCCTTTCTTTCATATCTTTATCTAAAGTAAAGTGAAACCTTAATTCTCTTGTAATCTATCTCTTTGATTATCTTGATCAGAAATCACTAATGTAATATTGTTTTTTGTGATTTTGCAAGGTATATTTGATAGTCCTTTTCGAGCAGGATTAGGACTCCTTATGCATAGAGGCACTAAGTTTGATACGAAATACCCTTTTTTATTTTTTCTTTTGTGTTTGTACTCGACAATGATACTTAACAAATCTAAGAGTAATCCATTTACACTGTTATAATATGACTTAATTATGTTATTTTCTAGTTACAACTTCTAACAGCGAATATAATCTATGTTTTGATTACAATTAGTAGCAAATACAATCTATATTATTGTTTGCTTACAAAATATAGTCCTACCAAATAGGCACCTTAGCTTTTCTACATGATTTACTTGTAACAATCCTCATCTATTTTGAGTGCAATAGTTATATAAAAGTAATATTCTTAGCTTCTAATTTCTTTTTACATTATAATTTCAAACATATAAAATATACGAAGGAAGTACTTGAAATTTTGCTTCTATAGAAATTTAAACATTAGCCTCATCGATCAAATAACTTGGTGTTGATAATAATAACATAATAAGATGTGTAGAGGTTTATGATGCAAATGGGTTAAGTCCAATAATACAATAGGATGTATGGGCCTCATGGATACTCTTTTGTCATACATGGAACTAAAATCCTTCAAAGTACTGGCGTAGAATGTGAGAGGAGGAAGGCAGTGAAAGATCTTTTCTTGCTTTACCAAATGATTATTTTAACTGACACAAGTACAATACTACAGTGGCTGAAGTTTTGAAAGATTATCTGGTTTTTAGTCGAATACTTTGCTTGAATGAAGATGGGTTTACTGGTGGTATAGTTATCCTTTGGAATGGAGAGGATATTGCCATTTGATAGGATCACATCTCCAAATAGTAGATCTTAATGGAAGTTTGAGTACATTCTTCCTCACCTTCTTGTTTTATCTCTACTATATATGCTAGTCTCGTAATAGAAAATAGGTTTGCTTTTTCGAATTAATTACGGTATTAGTACACTATATTACAAGGACCTTAGGTGATGCTAGGTGATTTAATGATATTATTTGTAAGGAGGAAAAGTTAGGGGGAGAGGGATGGAAGGAGGGAGGGAGGGAAGGGAACGATGGGGCGAGGGGGTGTTGGTGCTAGAGGTAAACCAAAATTGTGTGTCCAACTACCAATATTGTATGAATGACTGTAGTATGATTAATATGGGGTTCGTGGAGTCTGAATATAATTGATTGAAGAGATCAAAAAGATTGAGTGACCTTGTTTAAACTAGGCTTAATAGAGTTTAAGCCAACTATGAATGGCACTGCTTATATCCAAAAGAAAAGGTCTTTCACCTTACTTCCTACCATCCAGACCATCTTCTAATCCTTCTTAATACAAAGCTAAATTTAGTAGCTCAAAACTCTTTCAAAGTCTTTCCGTTTTCAAAATATGTGGTTGGATCATCTGAAATTTAAAGATTTTATAGCCTCAAAGTGGAATGTTGCTAACTTTTCCTACCTTGAAAATTTGGAAAATTTTAAAAAGATCCAAGGATCTAAAATAAAGAAGTATTTGGCATTATCCTTGTTAGGAAAAGGATCCTTAGTGAAGCATAAGTAAGGTAAGGCGGAAATTATTCACGAAACTAAGCTAAGAACCTATTGATAACGAGGCTAGGCTATAAAAGGAGCTTCAATGGTTGGCAAAAAAAGAAGAAAAATTATGGGCAACTAAGGCCTAATGTCGATGGATAATTGATGGCGAAAGGAACATGTGATTTTTCTATGCTTATGTGATTGCTAGACAATAAAAAATGCATGTTTATAAACTTTTTGATTCGGTTGGGAATTACATGGATGATGGGGAAAAGGTGAAAAGGAAGTTTAGTAGCTATTTTAAAGGCCTTTTTACTATGGAAAGGCTATTTGTATGAAAGACTTATTGAAGTGGAATGGAGGGCAAAGAACACTCAATGAGATTGAATAGCAAATGTTACAAGGTCCTTAGATAGTTGAGGAGATCAAGCGTGCACTTTGGTGTATTGGTAATAAAATAACCCCGAGTATTGATGGCTTCCACGCGGAATTTTTCAAAAAATGTTAGGATATAGTTAGGACCATAGTTTGTGCAATGGTTAAAAAGATCTTACCAAAGGGAAAAATGCCTCATGAGATAAACAAAACTCTTATTGTCTTCATTCCAAAGATTATAAGTGCAACTAAGGTGAAAGAGTTTCGGCCAATAAGTCCTTGCACCACCATCTATAAAATTGTTAGTAAATACCTGGTGAATTGCCTTAGGCCTTGTTAATTGATATCATTGGCCTTGAATAAGCCAGTTTCATACCTGGCAGATTGGCTAGAGATAATGTAGTTGTCTTTCAAGAAGTTTTGCATTCTATGGGGAAAAGAAATGAAAAAAAAAATTGGATGATGATAAAATTGGATCTTGAAAAGACCTATAATATAGTAGAACGGGCCTTTATTAGATTGGTCCTTCAGAGCCTAAATTTCTTAGATGCTTGGGTGAACTTAATTGGTTTGTGCCTTGTTACTATTCAATTAGATAATCTTAAATGGAGCATTGCAAGAGGAATTTTTTACACCTAGAGGCATATGTTAGGGGAATCACTATCTTCATACCTCTTTATCCTTCTCACAGAAGCTTTCGATGGAATCATCAATGTGATGGTTTTTGAAGGGAGTTGGAAACGATTGAAAATTAGAGGTACTAACCTTAGCTTATCTCATCTTTTTTTCACTGATGATCATATCTTGATGGGGGAAGTAACGGAGCAAAATGCAGAGCTTATTGTTGAAGTGATGAATGGTTTTAGTAATTTATTAGGTCAAAAAGTAAATTATGATAAGTTAAGTATATTGTTTTCATGAAATACAAGTGCAGCATTGAAGAAAAAACTTTATGACACATTCAGCATTAAGCAATATGCGAACCTTGGTAAGTATCACGGCTTGCCAATAAAGGGGGCTTTATTGCAGGTAGAGACCTTAATTTCATCATAAAAAAGCTAATGAAAAAACTCTCATGGTGGCAATCAAAGCTTTTAAGCATGATTGGCAAAAAACTCTTATTTACGTCTACCCTTAAGAGTGTAATGAACTACTACTCTCAAGCTATTCCTATTCCAATAATGATTGCAAAGAAAGTTAAACGTATGCATCACAATTTATTATAGGGATTGAATCTAGTCCAAAGAAAGCTTCACTTGATTAGTTGGGAGAAGCTAAAATTAGGAAAGTAGAGAGGAAGCTTAGGAATGCTTGACATTATCAAGTGTAATAAGGAAAACTTTGTAAAATTGGTATGTAGTGTCAAAAAGAAGGATATCCTTTAGACAAATCCAATTCAATAGAAATACAGGGTGGAGTTAACTAGAAGAAAGAAGATTGGTTTACCATTCTACAGAGACTTAAATAAGGCAATAAAGTGGATTGAGGAGAGAGTTCAAGTTTGCCTTAAGAATGGAAAAGGCACAAAGTTCTAGAATTACAACTAGCTTAAAGAAAGAAAATTCAGTAATTGGGTTTACAACCCTTTGAACAAATTTGATGGGTTACTTAAGGTGAAACAAGCATGTGACAATCAAGTAAGATGGAGAGAAGAGATTATTGGTTATCTAATTGATGATGACATAAAGTAAAAATTAGGGTATCGTTTCTAAATGACTCGGACGAAGACTAGGATTGTCAAGCATGTCTGCCTAAGATAAATGGTGAAGTAACAGTTAAATTGGTTTATGAAATTTGGGCATAGCTAAGCATTTCAATACCTACCAATATACAGAATTTGAAAGATTTTAGGACTTTAATGATGAAGAAATGCAAATGGAAGAATAGAAGTTGGAAAGGAAGCTCTATACCTAAAGAAGTCCTCACACTCTTCACTATTAGAGGCATTGGAGAGAAAGAAACAATAGAATCTTCCACTTGGAGAGTGCTAATGAGAATAATGTAGCGAAGATTCTAATGGAAGTATGAATGGTGGGCAATACAAAGGTCTTCTAGGATAAACTATAGACGTAGAATCATTCGAGCTAGCTAGGAGAAACCAAAGGAAGGGGGGGGGGGGGGGGGGGGGGTAAAAGTTAACTACAATGGAGCTATGAAAGAGTATGGCAACGACACTGGCATTGGAGTAATTTATAGAGATAATACTAGCTCTATCCTTGGTGGATGCTATAAACCACTACAGGCTAACTCTCCCTTAGAAATAGAACTTTAGTCAATAAAAGAAGGTTTATTGCTAGCAGCAAAGCTAAGAAAGGATCACGTAATTATAAAGGTAGACTCCCAATAAGCAGTAGATTGGATCACCGGTTTACAAGAGGGTTTGAGTATAAGCCATATGACCCTTTGTGACTATAAAAATCTAATGACTACATTCTTTGTTGTTAATTTTTGTAGGGTCGACCGTGATTGCAATTCAATAGCCGATCGCCTTGCTAACGTAAGACTCCAGCTTAGGCATGAAGCTTATTTTGGCAGCAATTTCTCCTTGTTTTTGTCTGTTTTGGTTTCTCAAGACTATTGTGATGATAGTTTTTCTTGTATTTATGTTGGCATAAGAAATCATTCTGGCCTGAGTAACCCTTTGAGACTTGGTTGTTTTGTTTTGAGTCAATTTAATGATAGTATCCTTTCACTGAAAAAAAAAATTTAATTATGTGTTAGGATGTTTGCTTCTATCTTAGAATAATTTATATGGCGAAACTGTTATGATTCTGCTATTTTGAGGCATGATCTATATTATAGTTTCATACAAAATTTAGTCTTCCTAGATTTATATAATATAATGTCTAATTTATTAGATTTACAACTTTCAATAAGTTACAAATACCAAGAGTTTTATCATTTCGTGTTATGTTATATACAAGTTGCAAGTTGTAATCAACGTTGTTAAACTCGAACTGGAGGGTTGACTTAAGAATGAGAAAGGATTAAGAGTTGAGAGAGTTAACTGGAATCAAACCAAGGTTAATAAAAATATTACAATATAATTTGTATATATATGTATAAAGTAATAAACACTTGCATTCTTGAGAATTGAAAGTTGAGAGCTTTTTATAAATTTTTTTTCTTTAATTTACATTTAATTTTTTTTAGCAAACTAGTGTATTATTTTACCCCAAAAAAACCAATGAGTTCTTCTAAGAATTAGGTTGGACCAACCAAATCAACTCATCCAATTGGGGTCATTATTGATAAGGGTTAAATGAGTGACTCGGACTAGTTTGTGGAGGGGTTAGGTTGAACTAAGTTGGACTGGGAGGGTCAACTCGAATTTGACAAGATTGGTTGTAACTTTGCTACATAAAGAGTAAGTCTTTTTCTTTTCCCTTTTTAATCCATTTATTGGACATGTCTCTTAAATGTAATCCCAACAAATATAATCATATATATACACATCTTGGCTTTGATCTTTCCTTATAATAATATCTCTTCAATATTAACTTTTGATTGTACGTATATCGCATTACAAGTAAGTGCACCGGGTCAAGTTATATTATAAATTTAAAGTGGATTTTGAGTCCTAGTGTCAATTCTACAAGGAGCTAAGTTATATGAGTATATTTAATTTTTCCTAACAAGTGTACCCTTTTAATTTATTCAACTATCTAACTTCTTTTATTGGAAGAATTTATTGAATAACTAAGATTTAGTTAAATAAACTAAATATGAAAAGTGAGCATCGTAAGGAATTTAGACATCAAACAAACAATAAGAAGAAAGAAATTAAAACAACTAACTATTAACAGAATAACTAAATAATTAATTTGCTCAATAACATAAAAATAACAACTAACAATGAAACAATAAAAGTAACATAAAATAATAACAAGCATGGAAATGTAAAAATAACATAGAAGCAATAAAGAAAAAGAAATGTTAAAACAACATAGAAAACACGAATTAATTAACTATAAATAATATTTTCCTTAGTAAATCTCAAATTGTTGTTTACTACTAAGTTGTAGGGGATTATTCAATCTCAATTACCTTATTGGACTATGGTGATTCATAAACTTATTTCAATGGAAATCATATTTTGAATTAGCTGGAGTATAATTCCTAATCTTAAGACCTTCTCTACCCACATTGCTACTGTATAGAGTATCTCAAGATCGCATAAAATACATGGATCTCGCTATTAGGTCACCCTAATTTGGAAAAATTAAATAGCTAATCTCTTGGCCTATCAAATCTCTTTGAATTACACTTGTTTGTTTATTGTAGGGTGACTCTACAGCAAACTTAGATGAAAACTAATATCTCGAGTAATATTAATCTAACACAATAGAATCGGTATAATCAAATCATAATAAACAAAACTATCAATTCAATTTCATAAATAAAATTACCTTTATGAACATAAGGTTCAACAACAATTTACTAAGTTTAATTAAATAAAAACATGAAAAATAAAAGATATGATAGAGGAGCCATATTCTAAACCTAGTAAATACTCAAACCCTAGGCTAAAGGGTGTATTTATAAGCAACACTTTTTAAGATTACAAAGAAAATCTAACAAAGATAGAATTTTGGAATCGCAATGTCTTTACGCCCATAGTACATAGCTGTTGTGGTAGGCCATGGTCATGCCTTTGCGCAAAATCTTCAAAATTTAAATTGAATTCTTTTACAAGAGGATCACAAGTAGGGATTATAGGCATAGTCTATGACCATGGTTATTGCTAAACTTAGTTCTTGGTTGAATTTTTATCTGCTTCGTTTCGTTAACCAAGATTTTACTTCTAAACTACCTAAAATTGTCTTGGAATCTTTCAAATCTTTATGAAATGCTTCTACAGTCTCTGAAAGTGATAAATAAATAAATCAAGCTCAAAATAGCATCAAATTGATAAAACTAAAGTTTAAATCAACCTAAAACTGCTATAAAAAGTATATGCTATTTTTGCATCATCAACTTTGAGTCATTAGTATTTTCCTAAAAGCCATGTTGATTTTTGAATAATACCTCTTACATACAAACTAAATGCAACAAACAATATATATTAGAAGCGAAGGTAATTACTCATGTGTGTGTATATATGTGTGTCACTTCTCCCAACTTTTCCACTTCATTAAAAAAAATAATTTGTACGTGGTAGTTACAATTTAAAATTTTCTTTTTTACTATCAGTCAATTATAGATTGGTGAATAGTCTCTGGGGTGATTTCCCATTTATGCTTACTAATTGAAAATTATAAATGTGTTATAAACAATCAAGTTTATTAAGATCTCCTTATAATTAAGGTTTTCTTATATATATAGATTTGTTTTTTTATATGTAGTTAAAATGCTAAGTTAGATTTTCGTAGCCATGGTTTCTTTATAATCGTTTTGTATAAATTTCTATATTTTTCCTAATATTGTTTTTACATCTACTTTTGCATAAGTAATGTGTATTGTGCTTTTGCTTCCTTATAAAGTGTATATTAAAATATTTTGATGGTCACCCTTTAGCCTAAGGCTTTAAAGGCTTAAGCCCATTACCTAACACAACTAGCCTGGTCAAAGGCTCCTCTCACCTTAGCTAAATGGTTCCTTTCACCTTGGCCAAATGGTTCCTCTTACCAAATACATCGACCGGCTTAATATACGCTTTAGTATCATCTGTTGAGCTTGGAATGTTGGCAAGCACTCCACATGACCCCCAAACACCAACCACCTACCTAGTATGGGCTACTAAGAATCAGCACACATAATGAACTAGTATTACACAAACTAAGGCAGATTCAAACCGCAAGATGGTCCAAAAGATAAATGGGAGTCGATGGTTTAGTAAAACTAAACACTAGTCCTATGGATTTGACGCACCTTAAAACTATACATAGACTAGCTAACTTGCTAGATGTGAAGCATTAGCCAAAGTTAAAAGGGTTACTTGTCACAATCTTTATTAAAGGGATTGATAAGAGTAGGTCGGAGTAAGAAAAACACTTAACTCACAGAGGAAACGTTTGAAATTGATTGTTACTGATGATGCGGCTATTACACTTGTAGGGATATTTATATGACCCAATCAGGGCAAATCCTAGGTTGTTATAATTACTAAAAAGATTCTTACTAGAAAAGGAAAAGTATATAATTTATAAGGGTAAATTAACTAAATTGATAATCATCACAAAAAGAATATCCTTCACAAGGACAGTGTTGATCCTTGCTCAAGTTGTCATGTTTTCTTTATGTTTAGATCATGTTGTTTCTTTCTATGTTTGGATTACGGTTTTATGTTTCTACTCCTTAATTTAATTTATGACATAACTGCTATGTCGGTTTGATAATTTAAATGGATCCTTCTTTCATGCACTTACCTATGTTTAGAGGGATATCATGATTTTAGGGGGAGTTATTACAAATTCTTCCCTCCTTTGTTGATAACAAAAAGGGGTAAAAGGCCAAAATAAGATAGATATATATATTGTGGTTATTGTTTAACGTTGCAGGGGTTATCATTTTGAGAAAGATGGTTATGTGGTTTTGTTATCATAAAAAATGGGGAGAATGTTAATCTTTTCATTATGTTTTAATGATAACAAAAAGGGATGTTAATGAGATGTTATCTAATAGGATTATATCTAAAAACAAAATGGCACATTTCATCTCGTGCCATTGAACTAACGATGCTTTATATATTGCTAATTTGTTTTTGTAGGAAATTGTCTGACTGTATAGAGTGCCAAAGACCATTATTTCAGATCGAGATACAAAATTTTTAAGATAATTCTAGAAAATACTTTATAGAAGGCTTAGAACTAAACTTATGTTCAGCTCTAATAGTTACCCTCAAACTAATGGCCAGACTAAAGTGGTAAATAAGACGCTAGGCAATTTAGTCTAAGCTATCATAGGAAAGAATTTAAAGGATTGGGATCTATGTCTACTCGTTGTGGAGTTCGCCTACAATTGAACTGTCTACAGTACCATTGGGAAGACTCCTTTTGAGGTCGTCTTTGGCCTCAACCCTACCATTCCCCTAAATCTGATTGGTACCCCCACAATTGCTGAAGAAAGTTAACCTAAGGTTGCCCAAGCTTAAGAATTACAAGAATTGCATCAGTCCATGGCAAGGAAGATTGCCAAGTTCAATCAAAGACAATAAGAAATCGGTAGTTGTGGCTGCTAAACTATTTCTTTCAATCTAGGTGATTTTGTATGGATTCACCTCAACCTAGAATGATTTTTATACTTGAGACAGAGCAAGTTATCTACACAAGTTGATGGTCCATTCAAATTCTTAAGGAAGATCAACTATAATGCCTACCAGATTGAATTACCCGAGAACTATGGTGTTTCCTCCGTCTTCAATGTGTCCAACCTAATTACCTACCAATTAGAAGAAGAACCAGTAAATGCTAAAACAGAGCAAGAACCAGAGACTTTTTTAGATTTGAGGACAAATCTTTTCGATCCCCAAGCAAATGATAGGAATCAATTCCTTAGGCTAATTACATGTAGCCAATCTAGAAGACTACAAGGACTTGTATGGAGAATACTAGCTCAAAACCCCTTTCAAGATGAGGATTCCTATCTTAACTTCCACCTTTCATATTTCTACTGACTTGAATGCTAAGTTTTGGTAAGGACTAATACAATTCCCAGGCTTCTGAGCAGAAGTGTCAACCTGTCGAGCAACCTCGATCCATTACCGAGCTCATACCATGATCTAGTTAGCTTCCGAGCCAACTAATCGAATAATAATATACTTAAATAATTAACAAAAACTAAATTATCGAAGTGGTTTGGAACATGTGGAAGCGGAGTTGGACATAAGATACATTGTAAGACCAAGAGCTTAGACAATTTATAGAAATTAAGAGTGAGTCTATGCTGACTTTGGTTGTTGGCTGACGCATAGAAATTAAGGAGGGAAATTAAGGGTTGGTGAACGTAGGATTAGGATAAGGATGAGAATTGAGTCTTAGGGTGAGTGGTCCGAGAGATAGTGAGAGGCAAGGGGGGGTGGAGGAGGTGGGGTAGGGTGGTTGTGAGCAAGAGAATTGAGAGTGAAGAGTGGAGTTTGATGTTAATGAGGGGTCAGGGTGAAAGAAAGTGATTAAGGAAGGGAATTCAACGAGTAGTGTAGGTTTCTCTGTCATATCAATTGGGTAAAGGGAGGGTCGGATAGAGAATCGAAGGGAAAGGGAGAATGGGGGTCCAGCTGAAATGAAAGAAAAAAGAAAAGAAGACAGGCAAGAGAGAGGATTAAAGGAGAAGGGAATTGGGGTAGGGTTTAGGGTGGGTTTTGGTAGAGTTTAGATTATTCTAAAACTTTCTAAAATATAGGGTATGTTTATAATTAAGATAAAAAAGTAAAGAGTTAATTGAAATGAGAATAATAGTATTTAGAAAAATAAGCCATGTATAAAAATATTGTAAGATATATATAATACTAATAAAGTATTCATACCTTATATGTAAAATAGAATTTAATCTATTTAATGTGTACATAAAATAAGTGTTTTAGAAAAATATAATTAGAACCTTAAATTAGACATCTCTTTTATATGATACACTTTAAAATAAATTTGGAATTACTTGAAGATTAGTAAATTGAGAAAAATTTTTTTTACTAGATTACAATTTCTAACAACATGACCTAAATTATTTTACTACTTTATTAATTACTACTTTATTAATTACTATTTTAACTTGATTGGGGTGTTTAAATATAACATTGTCTTCTATGGTGTGTGCTCTCAAGAAAGTCTAATATTGATTTTGTACAATGATGTTAAACTTATAAGGATTCGCTTTGAACATTTGAGATAATTTCATGATTGTTGATATTTGAAGATTTCCTTAGACTTAACTGTTTATCTTAGGTTTAGTCTTATGCTTGTTAAAGAGGGTTGAGAATGTGCTAGAGGTGGTTTAGTATGTGCACTCAAATAACTAAGTCAGTTGGGGGGCCCAAAGGTGTAGATAATCTTCAATGTCAACACTCAAGATGTCAATGTGTATGGTTGAATCTTTAGGATATGATCCTCTTCTACAGAGCTACTCAAAAAGGTTTTGTAGGTTAGAGAAGGTCTTCGAATGTAGCTACATAGAAGGGGATCCTTCTTATTTGAGACAACCTTCCTTCCAGTCGAGGTCATCAATTGGCTGATTTTCCTGAAGTGTGAATCCATCGGACAGATGTTAACCCCTAAGGTTGTATGTAAGCCATCCAGGATAAGATAAAGGGCAAGAGGGGGCCTTTGGCGGTGGACTTTCATACTTTTGTCAGGATGTGCTAATGTGACTCTTGAGTGATAGGAATCAAGCTACTAGGCCTTTGACTTGAAACCGAGCTTGAGGATTGGAAGGCTAGGCAAGGTGGATTCTTCTACTCTAATTGACTTCTGTTGAAGTTGAGTACATCTTTGCTAAGTCACCCTTTATGTTGAGTCATATGACTACCTATCTTTCGCAGATAATGTGCCAAGAAGTGAAAGGAGGAGATAGCGGCTAACCCTCATTCTCACTCACACCTAGCCAATTACTTAGCATCACCCTTACCAAGATGACGAGAGAAAGATTTTGGACTGACTTAGCCACCCCTGCTCGGACAAGCAAGCTAACCGTACTTGTTGTTTGCATCTTTTAACGGTACAGCATCGCCATATGTACAGAATCATGTGTAGAATCTGTTATACCAATGATTGTTTTTCTTGAATATTCATTTTTACTCTTTTGTATCTTGTATATTATTTTCTTAGGAAATGCCCTTTTGTTTTTTCCCTTTTAGGCAAATTGTCCTAACTTATGAGTATGAATACCTTTGTAATTGTAGCTAGATATATAGATTATCATTAATATACTTTGAGTATTTTCCTTCCTTGCATAAACACTGCTTGTTTACTCCCGACATCACCCTTATCTTAACCTTTAAGCAAGGTTAGATAGCGAGTAACCTCACCGGACCGATTCGTGCGTCATATCGAATTATGCCATGAGTTCTTAGAAGTTCCATTAGTGCGTCATATCTTTTGGAATTGTTTATGGGTTTTTGCTTACTCTTCATTTACATTAGTCCTTTCCCGCACATTCCCCATTACTTTCCTTTCAAGCTTTCTGCAAGCTTGGACTTATCCAGTGATCGGCCTTGTTTGTTTTTAGTCATAGTTCGCATTACTGAGTGTCTTTAAGGCAAACATAATTTGCTTATATTGCTAAGCTAATGTGCACAACAAGTTTGAGCCCATGTATTACAATATTGCTTAAGAGGCCCTAAGGACAGAATTTGCTTATAACACTTACCCTCTACTCTCATTGCTGACTATTCATTTAGGAGAGGTAGGTTGGGTAGGTGGGACACCCTTTGTTGATGAGGCTCAGGGTAGATTATTACTTGTTGGACTTGAGTAGAAGTGGCATAAATAGGGTAACGACATGTCAAACCATGTAAGGTTTACACCAAATTGCCTGAGCTAGAAGATGGCTAAGGAGGTGTATGAAAACGTATAGGGTTTACATCGAATTGATCCCATGTTGGAGGTTAGGTAAGTAGGCATGTGAAGCTATGTAAGGTTTATGTCGAATTGATCTTGAGCTGGAAGATAATGCATTTCTTTATTCTAAAGTTAGCAGGTGATGCATGCCCTTTAGAATTTCCAACTTGATGGTTATGTTTCCTTAAACAACGGTTTTTTTCATTTCAAAATTCAAATTATAGCCTCATACTTTAGAAAATATCACTGTACAAATGTTTTAGGGTAATAACTGCCCCTAAACATCTGTCCTTTGTACACATGCTCAAATAATTGTGCATACAACACCATTTGCCAAAAGCGGACAATATAGTCCGTCCATTTCTTTCCTTCAACACTTGGATGGTTTAGAAGAGAATTGTATTTGTAAGGATTCAGGCATTGAACAATTATGTCTTGTCATTCCTAAAATATTCTTCATTTACAAAAAGCAACTATAGATTCTTTCTCACTCTTTTCTTTGTGCTTTCTTATAAAAAACATTTAATAACTCTTCTAAAGGCTTCGACTAAGAGATCGATGTTTTCTTTCTTCCTTTCTTAATAAACATTTTCTTGCTTTTAGGTATGACTTCTTTAATAGGTTCTTCCACTCCTTCCAATGAGTTCATATAAAGAGTTAGAGACAGGTGAGGTAGTGCCTTCAAGGGTAAGTCTTTTACCCCAACACTCCCCCTTTCTAAGAAGCGATGATAGGAATTCTATCATTACAAATGGTATATTTTTGTGCACTATTAGGTCTAGGGCGTCATAAGAGGATCGATTAACTCACGTTAGAGGTTGAGGAGTCACTGGTGAGAGATGATGCTTCTAGGCATTCTAGTGAAGAGAAAGAAGGAAATCTATTGGCTGACAACCTTGACCTCAAAGGAGGTGGTATCGGATAAGTAGGATCACCATCTACATGGCTATATCCGGAGGGCCTTTTCTAACTGACAAAAACTTTTTGTGTAGCCTTACAAAGGAGTATCATACCTTAGAGATTTAACTACATACATTAACCTTGATACATTCTTTATTGTTGAACTCTCTTGAGTGTTGATTTTAAAGGTTCTTTACACCTTTTAAGGCCCCCAATTGACTTGAACATCAGAGTGTATGCATAGGAAGAACATTTAATACACTCCTAGCTCCTACATTTTCTTTCATAGCCTTAAAACCAAACTTAAGTTAGACAAACAAGCTCAAGGGAATCTTCAAACATCAATAATAATAATGTTTTAGTCCTCTAAAATGAGTTGTATTTTCATTTGTGCTTATTCCCTTACAATGAGTATTTTAGATGTTGCATTTAGCATTTCGAGCCAAATACTACAATGAAAAAAGAAATAGATATCTCAATTTTTTTTTTTTGGTTTAGTTTGGTTTATGAATTGTACAAATGGTTCATTAAATGCCCAAGATAGTCACATTTTTAAGGTATCCTTTCATGATGTTTGTAGACACTTTATTTTTGCCTCCTTGTATATTTTAGAGTTTCTTTTAGAATAAAGGAAAATGGTCTTAATTCAAAAATACGAAAAAATTAGAAAATTTAGAAATGTACTAAAAAATTGAAAAACTAAAAGAAAAGTTTTAGGATATTAGAAAATAAAATTAGTAATTAAGTTTTGGATAGATCAGAATATTACAATAATAAAGTAGAATATTAGGAAAAAAATGTAGTTTATTTAGAATAAAGTAGAAATAAATTAAGGGGTTTGGGCATTTTAATACCATTTAGGTTTGACCTTAAATAAAAATTCATAAAGGGATTGTTTGAGGTCGAGCTTTGATATAATATTTGAATCTAGATTAGTCCATAATTGTAATTTGTTTCCAAGTATGAGTAAAGCACAGGTCAATATAACTGATTGATACAATTAGACAAGAAATATGAAAGATATGCAAAAGAAACTTTGAAAAGACATTGAAGATACATTCTAAGATCTTTCTTTTTTTTTTTTGTATTATAAATATGATATAAGCCTTGTAAATTAGAGAATCATAGAATAGAACATAGTAGATGATAGATATTCCATTTCTTTTCTTTGTTTATTTTTCTTAAATTTTTTAATTTAGTTTTAATATTTAATTATTGTGAACCTTGGTTTGTTATGTAATTTATTTTATTATCAATTTATGATTTATTTTTATTGTGATCTAATTGTATTGTGTTTATTAATATCTTTAATTCAATGTACCAGTAATTGAATTATTGCTAAAGTCTATTGTAGAGTTTTAGAGAGCATGCAGTATGATCGATTGATATAATTAGATAAAACTGGTTGGTTAAAACGTTTAATAGTTTGGTTTTTTCGGATTAGGATAACCTAATAGTGGGATCCAAGGGTTTCATGTAATTTTGTGATACTCTATTTAGAAGTGATTCAAGTAGAGAGGGTTTTAGGATTAGGAATTTACCAAGAAACATGAGTCTAGTTAATTCACACTAGGAGTCTTTACGGTCTAATAAACAAGAATGAGATCGATAACTTACATAGCAATTTTTTAGGGATAATTAATTAAATACTAAGTTCATGTATTCATAGTTAATTTTAGTTATCTTATTTTTATTTGTTCTTTATTTCTTTAATTTAGTTTAATTTTGTTTTCTTTCATTAACTAAATTTGCTTATTCTGTTATTTTGTTATTTATTCTTTGTTCTATTTTAATAGTTGTCTTTAATTATTTAAAATTGTTTTCTAGGTTAGTTTTTAGGAAAGGGGTAAAAACTAGTATTTGCAATTATAGGTAGTCGATGGGAAATCAACAGTCGAACTCATATTGTGTTTTATTTATACTATAACTTGATTAGGTGTACTTGTTTATCACAATCAAGTTTTTGGCACTTCTATTGAGAACTATAGTTATGATATTAAGAACGCCATTGTGACTACTCTTAGAATAAAAAAAAAAAAGCTACGAAACAAAAATATATATCTTCGTTTTATGTTTTATTTTTCTAAATTATTCATTTGTTTTTTCTTTTTTTCTTTTTGCATCTTAGTTTATTTTATTGCATCTATTATCGCTTTTGAAATTTGGGGTTAAGAATTTTTGTAGATTGTTGATTTGGCTGTGGAGATTGAGATGGAATACAATAGGTGGAATCAAGGCAATGACTATTGGAGCACACACAGTAGTAGTAGGTTTGTATAAACTGTACCTATGAATTTTTTTGAATAGGTGTTGGTATTATAGGTACCCTTATTGTTCTTATGGATGCCCAAATTTCACTTTATGCCAATATCATTTGTTTGTCCAAGAAAGGGAAAAAATTTATAGGCAAAGTTCAAGCTCTCGCAAAAGAGGTGCAAAACGACTTAGTAAAGATTTTTCCCACTTTTAATGAATCAGCCCATATTCTACAGAATTTTCATTAAATAATTTGCATTGACTTCATGAAGTAGGTGAAAGCCCAAGTAGCCACAAGCATAAACGGGAGAATAGTGGAAGATTTTGTTCTAACCAATGTCCTTACCAGATTCAGGGTACCTAACGCCCTTATTACAAACAATGGCAAATAGTTCAACAGTGTACGGTTCAAGGAATTTTGCGACAAGCATCATATTTGACTTTACTACACCTCAGTGGCTTACCCCCAAACCAATGGACAAGTCGAGGCCATAAACAAAATAGTCCTCGACAACCTAAAAAAGAGGGTAAAGCAAGCAAGTGGTTAGTGGGCAGATTAACTCCCCATAATCCTTTAGGGATATTGGACTACATATAGGATAACTATGGGGCAGACCCCTTTTCACCTCGCGTTTGAATTGGAAGTTGTACTACCCATTGAGTTAGAATTTCCAACGAGTAAAACCAAGAACTTCAACATTGGAGTCAACAAGATAGTCCTTTAAGTGAGCTTAGACACTATTAATGAAGTGAGGGATATTACACGGACTCGAGTAGCCGCCTACTAGCAACGGGTACCTAGATACTACAAAAAAGAGTCAAGAATAAAGTCTTTCGGCCTAGGGATGTAGTCTATTAGAAGCTCGAAGCTATCAATTCATGAGAAGGGTAAGGCAAGTCATCACTAAATAGGGAAGACCCTATTTGGGTTAAGGAAGACGTAGGTAACAGAGCCTACAGGTTATAAGCCATAAATGGACAACCCATTTTAAGGATTTGTAATGCTGACAACCTTCAACCTTATTTTCTATAGCATGTACAAGAGCTTGAGCGTACTTTGTAAAAATTACAAAAAAAAATATATAAAAGATGCCTTATATTTATCCCACCCTCTTGCTTACCCTATGATAGTACGACTCAATTATCATTGAGCCCTACCCTTTATCCATTAACAAAGATGAAACATTGGACTAAGTCAATTCAATCTTCATCCTTAACGTCCAGACATACTTGTCGGCTACTATGCCCGAGAACCTTAAAACCTCGAGCCCTACCTTAAGCACCCTAGAGGTTCAAACACTTGAGGGATTGTGTGGGGATGAGCACATAAACCAAGTCTTAAAGCTAGACCCTTTACCCAAAACCAAACTTAGCACACTCGATGCTACCAATCGAGTAGTATTCAAATCGGGATTCCTAAGCCAATGTATGATACTATACAACGGAAATAAAGAAATGAGGATAACCATACACTTGAAATAAACATTACTTATAGAAACAAGTGTCCAAAACAAAATGAGGAAAGAATACATCATAGAAATAAATAATAAAAGATGCATAACAAGGAGTAAACCACACTTGTCAAAGCTTTGTTGATATTGTTCATCATGATTACATAGTCAAAGGGCTAGCATCCCAGCCCATCTACTTAAAACAACTACAAAATATGGAAAAAGAACTACAATAGAGAGAAAAAGAAAACAAAATCAACAATCTAGCTACAAATACAAAACAAACATCCATAAGATCATTTCCCCTCAGCATCGCCTATATCATTTACCTGTTTGTTGTCCTCCTCCATTGTATCCTTAACAGCTCTATTGTCATCTAGGTCGACTTCCTCATCTACTCCTTCATCGCCTATTGAGGCCTCCTCGTCTAACCAAGCTTAGAAGTCAAGATTGAGGTAGGGGTATTCTTCCTTAACTAGCTCCCAAACCAGCTTCATCCTAGCCCACCCAGCCTCATTGATAGTAGCCTTAAAGTTGTCACTTATTTGAACTCCAGGAATAACTTATTTATAGTTGCCTCGGTCATCTCCTTCCCATCCTTAAGGTCAACATCTCGACTTTGGAACCAAACTAGGTCTTTGCAACAACGGCCTCCCCCCTTAGCCACCTTTACCTCCTTCTTGGCAGACTTGGCTTCTTCCCTTACCACTGTCGCCTCCCAGCTAACGAACTCGGCTGCCTGCTTGGATCCTTTTACCTCCTTCCTGGCAACTTCCAACTCTTCAGCTTTAGTAGTGATCACTGTCTCTAGGTTCTTGGCCCGCTTCTTTGCCTTGCCATCCTCAAACGTAGCCTTGGCTACCTCCTACTCTAGTTTCAACTTCTCTACACCAAGTTGCTTATAATTCTCTTACACAACATGGTTCGTGTTCTTAACCCCTTCAGCTCCTTCTTTAGGTTGTCGTACTCTTACCCCGACTCTTGGTAACATTGTTCAGAAGATTGCAATGAGTACGGTTAGTACAAACAAGTATCTATAAAGACTTAACAGAAAAGATAGGGGTTAAAGCCATACCTGCCCAAAAAGAGTCCGCCCGTGTAAAAACGCATGTTGGCATAAACTCATGGCATTCTCTAGTACCTCTAGAGTGATCGATATACTCTCATTATAACCTTTGTCGTAGAATAGCATGGAATGCTCCTTTTTAAAAGGCTACGAAGGAATGATTGCACTTGGCTATTGACATGTCGACGCTTTGACATCCCCACCTACATCAGCTTTAAGGTTGATTATGCACACTAACTAGGCCCTTAGTGCTCCATCCATCCGTATCGCATTCGTGGCCTCCTAGCCTTCAAGCGCCTGAGCAACCTCAACAACCCTCTCCCTCGAGGACCTTCCTTGGATTGGCTAGTTAGAGACAAGTCTCTCCAACACCTCCTCAACTAGTGCCTCACTTTTGGGCATCACCATCACTAAGACACCGCCCACAGCTACTTACTACTCAACAACAGGATCCAAGGGCACCATGGTCAAGACATTTTATGACCCCTCACTTATAGTCACCTTCACCTTCCCCCTCCTCATAGCCCAGCAACATCCTTCTTGCTCTTCTTTATTACCTAAGCTATTCCCTACTCCTTAGTAGGCCTCTTCCCCTTCTCCTTCATCCTCTGGTCTCTCAACTCCAGTATCCTCTCCATGAAGGAGTCATCACATAGGTCATATGCTATAAATACTATAAGGAAATTAGTACAACAAAAAATGAACAAGAGCAAAAAACAATACCTACTGAGGATGAGTAGCCCCGAGCTCTCCCCAACAATGAACAATGGTGGCGAACTCTCGATTATCATCTCTGGGCCATACACCCACTTATACTTGTCTCCTAAGTATGCAACCTTTCCTTACGAAGATATGAGCTCACTGTATGCTCTACTTAGAAACCATCTTTCCAATGCACTACATCTAAGATCCAATCCTTCATCTCATCATCCTTGGCATGGAAGTAGTTCACGTTCGATGTATGGATGGGTTTGTTCCGTTCGGTTGGAAAGTTGAGCTCATGAACTAACTTCACTTGATAGAATTGGTTCTTCTAATCCTATATCTTTGACTGCTTGCTGTAAAAGATCTTCATATGTGGCTTTCATAACATACAGTATACCTAGCCCTCCCACTCACCCTTCAATTGGAAGAAGTGACAAAAGAGTTAAGCCATCGACCTTCTCATGTGAAAGATAAATACGACCTCAAAGCACATTAACCTTTGCTATGTATTCAAGTGGGAGAACCTAGTGACACTTGGAGGTAGTTGAACACTTCCAACTAGAACGCAATGAACAACATATGCAGCCCCATATTGATTGCCCTCCAGTACAAACAAAATGAGCGCTTGTCCCTATAGTCACATGCATAATTGCTAGCTTTGAGCTTTTCTACCTCCCATAAATTGGTATTTTGCAAGAGCTCCTGATAAACCCAACACCACTAATCTTCATCATGTTCGTACTTAACCTTGGTTACAATTTGACCCTCTTCTTTGCTCGACTACAACCTTAGCACCTTCTCTAGCTTCTTAAGCGCATACTTTCCCTTAAGCCTATCTTTCTCGATCACCCTTCTTGTCTCCCATAAGAAACTAGCCATCGCGCCATCAATTGCCACTACCACCACCACTACCATCTTTTAAGGGGAAAGTGAGGTCATGCATGCCCTCTCCTTGTTCCTCAGCAATGGATGCTGATGCTGCACTTGGGAATCTTTTCTTTTGCTGTTTGTTAGCCATTTCCTAAAAGGTACTTAAGAAAGGGAAAGAAGGTACGGGAAAATGAAAGAAAAGCTTATGATTGATTTTAGCAGAGTTTCGACAAGGCAAGAGCAAGAATGAGAAGCAAAATGACCTTAAGGACCCTTTTATAGGTAACCATGGTCAAGTGAAGCATTGCCTCATTAATGACCATCGTAGATGCCTATGTATCATAGTCAGAGAGTCGACAGCTAGGATTTATCCAACGAGCGGATTATCAACTCTACATGCACTTATTAAATGGCTCACATTCTTTGAGGAACTCAGGCATCCAAACGAGCATGTTAGTCACACCAACCATCACATCTCCTTGACAAGTGGTCAGTGATCATGTCCCTAAGTGCACCCTTCAATGCTTAGTAGCTCAGGATACTTAAGCTTAGGAAAGCACTTTACATACTTAAAGAGAACACATGAGTACTTGGCTATTGCCTGTTACATACGGGTACTTCAATGATTAGAGAGAACATACAAGTATATGGGTACTCATTTATAGCCTGCTGTACCAAACAAGCAACTATGAAAGGACAAGCAAAGTAATGAACACAATAACAAGCAATGATGGGATAACAAGATCAACAAAAAGAAGTAAAAGGAGAACAGATGAGCATGTATATGAACTTTATCTCATTTCATTCATGTTCAAAATCTTCACAAGGCTTAAAGGGTTAGCATACCAATCCTGAGTATAAGGAAAAAGAAAAAACAATTACAATAAACTGCTCGAGGCCTTCCTAATCTACTGCTTGGAGTCAACTCTCACCATCAGCTCACAACTTCAACTTAGCTATACAAAAAAGGTTCTTACTTGGGCAAGTCAACTCGCAACTACAACTTAACTTGTAGCCTTGCTTAGGCAAACCATGATTGGTTCCCGGTACTTACCAAATGAGCTGATGGATGGGAAACATGTGATAGTATCCTTTTGTTATCGTAATCATTGCCGAGCAAAGACTTGATCTCATCTATCACAACATGGTAATGAGCTCTTCCTTCGCCATGCCAAAACCTACTATATTGATATTGGCAGTTTTGAGAAGAATTTCCTACTCATCAGAATGATTAGGGGATATTTAGCCACTTTAGAATATGCAACCAAAACCCGGTAGAAGATTCATGTTTGATGGAAGCTTCTTGAGCACTCAAGGGTGCACGCAATGGCTACTATTGAATTGACACCAGAGAACATGTAAACTTGTATAGGTAAGAGGCAAAAGTCCACTTAGCCCTACTAAACTGTTGTAGTGCTCCCATACCTCAAAACCCCTCGAGAGTTGCTAAGTCGATTTAAGTTGGGTGCCCCCGAGCCTCTAGGGAACCTCCTCTCAGTATTAGAAACCTATAAATGATAGGTAATATGTGGGCATCTACTGCGTATGCGAGCACATATGTGGTGCCAACACTACAATAATTAAAGTATGTACTCTAGAGAACCCTTCATCGGGTCGAAGAGTCCACGTACACCCCTCGATCGATACTTAAGTGCCACCTGCCATTACTAAACAACCCCTTACATCCCTCAATCAATACTCAAGAGCTCGTTATGGAAATGTAGCTTGAGTTTGTACACTCTTCCCTACAATTTGATCCTTTTTTACTTAGACATCTCTTACACTTTACAAAGTTGGAGAAAGTTTTTCTTTACACTCTCAAGGGGCTCAAAATGGCAAAAGGAAGCAATGAAATGAGAATGAAGAAAAAGAACCCCTATTGGACCTTTATATAGCCTAAAAGGGGGGAACTTAAGCTGTATACGTGTCACTGCCAACCCATCCAACGATTAAGGCAAGACAACATAAAAGGTTACCATTAATATGGCTATTAATATGTGATTATAGTGTTTCTAAGATGCATTAATGGCCATGTATGCAGTATAATACCCTATGCATTGCTACTATGTTTGGGAAAAGACTACATTGGAAAAAACCAATTAAAGTAGTCACTTCAACCATCGTGTTAAGAAGGCTCCCAACAATTCTTCACACCCCGACCATCCAAGTTTGATTTCACCTCTTCTTATAGGGCACCTAATAAGGGCTTCAACCTCTTGAGCTCAAGCATATAGTACCTTCCTTGTTGCTTCAATGCCAAGTAGAGTAAGATGGCAAGTGTTCATGGTCACCTTTTGGCCCAAAGCTCTAAAGAGCTAAGCCCATTACCTAACTTTACCAGCTTGGTCGAAGGCTCCTCTTACCTCGACTAAATGGTTTCTCTCATAAAGTACGTTGGCCAACTCAATACATGCTCTAATATTGTCCACCAAGCTTGGAACACTAGCGAGCACTCAAGACAACCCTGGAACATTAACCACCTACTAACATCTCCTCCATAGCCAAATGACCAGTGATGGGAATCAAATCATCGGACCTCTGACTCGAACCCAAGCCCGAGGACTGGAAAACATGGCGAGGTGAGTTCTCTCTTTTTACCCTACAGTTGATGAGTTCGAGCTGCTACAGTCTATTGACTTGATGCCCTATCTAAGTTGAGCCCTCTTATGTCTATCAATAGTCTCCAATTGTCGACCAAGGATGCACTCGGATAATAGCCCAATCCACCGGACCAACTGTACAGTTGACTTGAATATGAGTTGCTCTAATAGTCCAACCCCTTACACATTTGCTCAACCATGACCATACTAACCTTTAGCTCGGCAGTATTGGTGTTGAAAACCCCCACATACATTTGTACTTGCATCTTCTCGAAAGGACTCCCTACCTCTACTTAAGATTCACCAACTTAATCATACAATTTTTCTTTTACTGTTAGAAAGCCACCCATCTACAAAGAGCCACATATTTGAACAATCATATGATAGAATTCTTCATACAAGATGGACATTTTTCTTGATTTTCTCCTTATGCCCTTTTCCATTCTTTGTATATTACTTCTTTAGTACTTTAAGTTTTTTAGTCATTTCCGATTTTAGTTGTTACCCTAGTATTTCGAGTATAAATACCCATTATAAAGGTAGCTGCATCCAACAACAATACGAGATATTGACTATACTTCCCCTTTTGGTGAGCTAAGTGTGCTTATTTCTCTCTTTTACTCTTATCTTAACCCTTAAGTAAGGTTGGGTAGCAAGTATCCTCATTAGTCCAGCTTGTGAATCATATCAAGTTGAGCCATGAGTCTTCAGCATCATATCCTCGAAGTTGATCGTAAGTTTTGCTTATTTTACTTTCATTGTTGATTGTGCGTTTCTCTTTCCATATTCATTTTCAAGTTTTCTACAAGTTTAAACCTACCTCGATACCATTGCCTTCGTTAACCCTTGTCGTGATGTATCAACCAAGGGGTTCGTACGTTCCTTGATTGGACCAAGCACTCAAGGAATCCCTTCTTGGAGACCTAATGCCCCGCTTTCCAACCACTAGGAAAAAGCACACCTCTAGCTTAGAACAACTTTTAGGGGGCACACCACCCAACATAGCCAGAGTCATTGCCATCCTCATCTCTTTTTCTCCCCTCATTAAATGTTGAATGAATCCCTCCTAGATAGCCTATAGGGTAGCCACTAAGTTATGGAGGTCGCCCTTGTTGATGTAATAAGCCCATCCCCCAAGCTTCTACCAACCGACAGAAGGGTAGAAGTCTTTTCTTGTATTGACAATATCACCTCTTCGGATTTCGTCCCAACCAATCCTCCCATGCTATGCGTCTGAACAAGTCTGTTCCCTTAACCTATAAATAGGAACTCCTCTTATTAACCATCCACCATACTCTCTAAATCTCAATTTATCTCCTCGCTAATTTAAGTGTCGAAGAGCCCTCGCTGGTAATACCATAGAGGCTTTTTGTAGGTTCACCACCTTATACAATTAATGAATCACTAGGAGTTAGCCCATAAGCTATATTAGTGATACCCACCATCACCAAAAAATAATAATTCTTAAAAAGATATACAAGAAATGAGTGGAAGAGTAATGTAACAATATTAACACAAGACTTCATATTTCCTTAATTTGGAGGGTTGGATTCTTTTTAAGCACTATAACATTTACGTAGATCTAGAAAAATGACCATTAATAGATCTATAATAACAAATATATATTATATTCGTTTATTTAGATAATAAACCCCACATTACATCTATAATATCTAAACATGCATGTTAATTGTGATAAACATTCGAGTAAGTCTATAATTAATTTAATGTTTTAAAAATATACTTTAAAACAAATTGGCGATTAGTACAGAGTTTTAACTAGTTATCATATCAAAATAGAAGCAATACTACTTTGGATGCATATGAAACCAAACCGTAAACCAATTTGTTTTGTATTTCTCAATAATCTATTTCAAGGTTCGGCTTCGTTCATGTTACATCTGCATTTCAATTTACATTTGAAGGAATTAGTCGTCAATTAAGTTCGTACGATGGGAACAAATCAAAACGTGAATTAAATTTGAATTTGAAATAGGAGTAAAACTGCATCTTTTTTAATCAAATATGGTTCAACGTTCAGTCACGTTGGAATCAGATCAAAGCAAACCATATTGATAGTCATTTAGATATTTCTTATTCGTCATCGTCATTATTATTATTATTATGCCAATTTTAAAAAATAAGTAACTTATGGACAATCGTGAAATTAAAAACCACATAAAGTAGATTTTATCTTCTTGTTTGATAAAAAATCCTCGGATAGACAAATATTCCATGATAGCTATCTTTAAAAACCGGCTTATTCAAGCAAAAACATAAAAAATTCTCAACACATTTGGTTGGTAAAATAGAATAAATTAAGAGTAGAATTGTAATTGATACGGAGTAGATTAGAAAAATTAAAAGCTAATACTTTGTCTTGATGTATCTTTAAAATATTAATAAACCATGTTTAGTTTATGAATTGACTAGTAAAAAATATGGCTGCAATACATGTTTATTAATTTTAAAAAAAATACATGATTACAAATTATATAAGAAAAGAATTATCAAAATATCATTACTATATCACATTTTGAAAATATAACATTATTATTTATACTAATATTGCATATTTAAGATGCATCATAACTATAAGAAATAAATGTTAATATCGCATCTTAAAGATAGGATATCAGTACAAATAGTTATATTGTATTTTCAAAATATGATATAGATATTATATAAGTATCGCATGTAACATTTTAAAGATATAATATTAATACAAATAACTATGCCGCATTTTCAAGATACGTCATAATAATAGTATTTTTGTAATATTTTTTATTTAATTTATATTTATATAATATTTATTAATTTTAACGATAAATACATAAATTTCTATAAGAAATACAAAGTGATTCCGCAAATCAAATATTAGTTATATTTTTAAAAATGGATCGTCTCAATTTTCGTATATTTAATTTTGCTCAATTTGTGAATCGGTGGTTGAGATTACATAGAAATTTGAACAACTTTATGATGTTATTGTGATGTCAATTTTTTTTTTATAATCACAATCATTAATTACGCATAGAAACATTTTAAGCATATAAATCTAGAAAAATTGAAAAATTTTAAGATTAGAGGATCTAAATCTATATTTTCCTTTTGATAGTTATATAGATTACCTTTTTCTTGGCTAATAATTGTCCAAAATATTTGTTTAAGATTTAAAAAAAAAAAGAAAAAAAACGAATTCAAAACATTTTTCGCTTTCTTAAAGCTGTGTCTTTTGTTTCACTATTTAGTCATTTCTTGTCACGTCACGGTAGAAGGAAGGCAAAATGAAAAAATAAAATGTCAGGTGTTCCAAGCCAAGCACCAGAGGGCGAGAAGAAGCCGAATGACCAGCTGGTGCCACATCACTCTCAAAGTCAACGGTCCGGTCTGTTCGTGTGTTTTCTTCCTTTAAAAATGTTTCACTCTAGATATTTGTCTCCACCATGTCATACGTCGCTCGTTGCATGAGTGCTTATATGCAAGCCTGTGTCTTTTTTCTTTTTTTTTTTCTCCCTTCTTGAGTAATGATGCAAGCTTGTGTTTTGTTATATTATCATCATTGTTTTGTCATTGGTAATACTAAAATCTTGATCTTTCACTAAAAACGTACTATGATCTTTGTGTAAGTGTATGTGTGTTTTTATAGTGACTTGGAAAAATATAAGCGGAGTTATGTTTTATAATAAACAATCAGGAGCAGACAATATTAATGTTTTAATCTTTTTCCGTCCGTTTTTTCTCATTTACTAGCAAAATATACGTCCGCAATGTGTGTGTGTGTGTGTTTTTTTTTTCTTTGAAAACATTCTAATATAATAGTTATGTTAGTGCGCTGGTGGAAAGATATGTTCTTTTCTTTAAACATGTGACAGAGGGTGGCTTAGTTTAGAGTACCAAAGACAGAAAATATAAGTATGTCTTAATGTTTTATCATATGACTTGGGCACAGATTTGTTTTATTGATGAATATGTCATCGTACTCACAGCATGTAGTTTATGTTTGTTGAGAGTTTGTGGTATTGGAACGATAAACTTTGACAATCCCTTCCATTCTTTTGATGAGATACAGAAAAACCATATACAAAACTTTTTAACATATGAGACCCTTTCCCTATATGTTGTAAAAAGAATGAAAAGAATTGTTAGAACTGGATGGTCCTATTTCATCCAATTTTCGCTTTGTATTTTTGGTATGTTTGTCATATGCTAGGAACAATAACGATGTCTAGCAATTTCTTGTTGGAAAAGCGCAACTCCAGTTTTTCTTACCCAGAAGAAAAGGAAAAAAAAAAAAAAAAAAGGCTTTAGGAGAATATTTGGGGAAGATATCTTTTGGTTGATTTAGAGTTTTTGTTACTGTTTGATGCATGGTTGTAGACGTGGATAATGTTCAAGGTTGTATATTCGTGGTTATTCATGTGAGTTGTTTTAATAAGTGCTGAGGTCATTTTCTTTGTATGAGATGAATCAAATTTGGTTGAAACTGTGTGTCCATTTTTTCACATTTGGATTTGGTGTATTCCTAAATTAATGTCGATATTAAATTTTCTCCCTCTAAACTTCAAGCTGCATCATTCCTAAATTGCTTTATATTGCATTCTATTGTGTGTAATGAGAAATAGATTGAGATGACAGTAACTATTTCTAGATCCTGCAAAAGATAACCGAGTTCGATATGGTTAAGGGTGCAGACCTTAGAGAGAAAGTTCCGTATTTGGGGACAAAAAAAAATTCTTATTGCCTTTATCTTTGCCATTCCATATTCTGTCTATGAAATGTATAACAGTGGATTGTACATACAAGGGGCAGTTTCTCGTAATGCCGACATGGTATTCTGGAGAAATGCTTACTCATGTCTTGGAATTATGTGATGTATGCTTTTCAAAGGATTAGGAGAGCGTTGATTTTAAGTTGAATGCGCTATCCATCATGTTTCGTATATTTTGCAGAACGAAACCAAGGTTTTCATCAAAATCAGGAGGACTACCCCAATGAAGAAACTCATGATTGCGTACTGTGAAAAACAATCTATTAACATTACATCAGTTGTGTTCTTGCTTGATGGACGGCTTATCGTAGCAGAAGAGACTCCATACGAGGTATCTCTCTCTCTCTCTCACTCACACCTTTCCTTTATAAGCACTCATGGATATGTGCCGTCATCAGAAATACTAACTCCATCCTTTTTTCTTTCTTTCTTTAGCTTCGTATGGAAGATGGGGACGAGATTGATGTAATGCAGCATCATATTGGTGAAGCATTTGCATCACTGGGAAAGTTTATGTGAACCTTATATCTCCAATTAAATATCGGATTATGCAGTTTTAGGGTCGACCGTAATCTTTTGTTCTGCAATGTATCTATATGTGGTCTTTTGATTAAAACTAGGTTTTAGGTAGATATATAATTCATATCTGCTAGAAATCTTCCCATCTCACTTTGGTTTCATAATTGAAGCAAGCTATTGAACAAAAATTGGAGGACATTACAGGATAATTATGGCCTTTTCTTGTTGATCAGAATTTGAGTTATATAAGGATTTCTCAACATAAACACAAGTATATAAAAAGACTAAAAAAAAAAAAACATCCTTAATAGCCACTCAATACATATGTTCTTTATTATTAAGCTATTTTGTTACTCCATTGCCACTAGGTCACCTACTTTGCCACCAAATAATAGCCACCATTTCCACTACTAGCATCAACATAGCCCCACAATCACAACCACATCACCTCCAATATGATTGCTATTGCTGCTATTCTTACCATCACATGCCTACCACCATTCACAACACCACCACCATCCTCACATTGCTACCGGCTTTGCTACCATTTATTTTGGTTAGATTGTGACGTTTTATGATCTTTCAACATGTCGCAATATCCCATTTTTTAGCAAAAAGAACGATACTTTGGTAAATTTTGAAACAGAACTCGTTAATAAAACCCTTGTTATTCATTTCTAATCTAATTTCGTTCCTTATGTTTCTTAGAAAACCATCTAAACCTTCAATACCTGCTTATTAAGGGTTGCGAAAAATTTGATATATGCTCATCCATCTTTAATGGAGTTCTAAAAGCAATAGCTTAAGCAAACAACATAGATATTTTCAAAACAGTGAACGGGGAGACAAGGAAATTAAGACATAGCGGTGCAAAAGGAGATTTCCGAACTAAATTAGTAGGAGGACATTACTTCATGATGAAAGATGTTTTCCTCTCCCAAATCCTGAAGTAATCTTCTTGTAATTTGTAGGAGGTCATTTTGGTAATTGGATTTATAACTTAATTTAATATCATAGACCGATTTAATGGGTCAATGATTGCATATAAAAAGCCGTGCATAACCACAAATTTTTTAAGGAAATTTGGCTTAGTATGATTCAAATAGAAATAGTTAGATTCGCTTTTTGGCTTTTAGTCTTGCTCGATTGTATTGCATGGAAAAAATAGAATAGAAAAGTCTTTGAAAGGCTTAAGAAAGCTTAAATAAGCCCTTTGGCTAATTTTATAATGAAAATGGGTCTTTGTAAAGAACCTAGGCTTCCTTTCTTCTTTTAAAAGTTATTAGCCTTATCTAAATTTATTGCCAAAGCTCATGTTATATATATTAGTTGTTAAATCATCGAGAGTGATCCTATGAGCATTAGTAATATCATCATGATTGTCAAAATTGCGAGTTTACTTGTACGTTTCTTCGAGTCTACGATTCTATGAGTCCTTTTCAAGTTGAATTGTATACTAAATCGTTTTTTAATAAACTTGTGATAAAATCATGATTTTAGGTGTATGATTCTACGAGTTTACGATTCTACCAATTTTATGCGATTCTATACGATATAATTCTACATAATTATATACGATTTTACTTGATTTAGAAGTAATGAACTATTAAAATTAAGAAAAAAAACTAGGCATCTATGATTTAGAGCAAGCGAATTAAAACTGTAAGTGAAATGATATTATGTTTGCTTTTTTAACTTATGTTGATTACATTACTAGTTTCACTATTTAAAATTTGTTACCAAATATGAATAAATAATTAAGGAAGAAGATATATTTAATTTCTCGAATGATGATTTGTTAAGTATTCTATTAGGAGTAAGGAATAAGAAAAAAGATAAACATAATATTATACAGAAGGTTGGTGTACTTAAAGATATTAAGAGCCATGGCTTAGGGGAGTAGGAACAAAGATCATTAAGAGATTCATAATATTAGTAATATTAAAGATGAAATGCAAACCAATGCTTTAGGGACTTAGAATATAAAGAGGTGGATACTATTGAC
The DNA here is from genome assembly GCA_024138015.1 of Lumnitzera littorea. Classification (NCBI taxonomy): domain Eukaryota; kingdom Viridiplantae; phylum Streptophyta; class Magnoliopsida; order Myrtales; family Combretaceae; genus Lumnitzera; species Lumnitzera littorea. The sequence continues at coordinate 12,694,100 of JAMXBB010000002.1, forward strand.
AGTAGTATCAATAGCGATTAACAATGACAATAGTAATAATAATAATAATAATTATGTTAGTTATTCTCTCTTACCGATATATGATTTATGCTAGGATTACTATAGCTTAATGGTATTGCCATCGATCTCCTATTGGGATAGAATAGGGTTCAAATCCCCCCCTTCCCCATTGTTGGTGTGTGTGTCTATGTATATATATATATATAACTAGTCTTATAGTAATTTTGTTGATGATAAGACATTTGACGATTTTTTTTTAGTTTAGTATTTTATCATAATAATTTATGTTATAATGTAATTTATATGAATACTAATATTTATATTTTAGTTTTATACATTAGCATAATAATTTTTTCTTAATCATTTGTACTATAACTTATATTGTGACCAAAGTTTATATTGAATTTTTTTATTTACATCATATATTTCAATATTTTTATAAATTTATAAGTATATTCATAGCTTTTTAAAGCTAATTTATGTAGGATATAGAAACTTATGTTTCTATGTTTCGATTCTATGAAACCCTTGGAGATTTGATGTAGAATTTCAAGTTTGATAATATTGAATATCACATTTTAGCTATCTATTTTGGAATAAATTGATGATTGAGATTAGCCTCGAAAATCTTTAGGCAAGAAGCTAACTTTCACATTTCAACATATTCTTATATATTGCTTAGGCGAGAGCAATGCAAAAACTTTGTTGAAATGCCTATATAAAAGATTGAATCAACTATTTGACAAAAGACAAATCTTGAGTACTTAAGTTTACCAAATTTTTTTCACTATCACGTGTATACATGTAAAATATCAAGTTTACCTACTCATCCTCACACACTCTTTCCAATATCAATCATACATGCATTAACATCTTAAGGCTCTCCAAAGTTGACCAGCACACTTATAGCATAGATCGGACAATTATGGTAATCCCCTACATAATCTAGTTATAATTTGTCGAAAACCCAATCACAATTAAACCCTAAAATCCTATAGCCTAAAAAATAAAATTCCCAAATTTTAGCCAAAGATACTTGAGTAAGTGAAAAATCCCACTAAAGTAAACTTAAACCAACATCGTAGTATCTTTTATCTCAGCATTCGTTAGCAAAATGGTAGGATATCTCAAAAAATTGTAGCCTTTTCAGGATCAAGGAGGAGTTAGAGATGTATGGATTTCTTCAAAGGGATTTTATAATTTGCTCGGGAGAGACAAGATTTGATTGGCTTATGGTACTAAAAAAATTGTAGCCTTTTTAGGACCATAAAGGAGTTAGAGATGTAAGAATTTCTTCAAAAGGATTATAATTTGATTAGGAGAGACAAGATTTGACTAGCCCATGGTAGAGCCCAAATCAACTTGAAGATTTGGGCCATGCAGCATAAGAACACAAGGTGTTAAAATGAAATCCCAAAGCAAAGACTATATTGTGTAACCAAGAAACATGTCATGCCAAACCAAAACTAAAGGTCTACAAATGTGTTTTGGTCCATAAGTTAACCCATTTATTCACTTAAAAGGTGAACCAAATAAACTCAACCCGTTTTAACCTATAAGCTAAAGTGAGCCAATTTTGGTTGTCTAGTATAATATATTTATACTTTTGGCCTGTGATCCAACTCGTTGAACCCACTTTTTAAATGAGTTAAGGTCGAGGTTTATTTTAGCCCGTTTAAGAAGCAACTAAATAAACTCAACCCATTTAACCTGCAAGCTAAAATGGACTGAGTTGGGTTGACTTATTTAACCCATTTGCACACCTTTAACCAAAATCATGTGCACTATTGGTGCAATAAAATAAACATAATAAAGAAAGAACTAAGGTGGTAGCCTAGACTAGAAAAGCAAAAGATTAATTCATGAAAGTTAGATGACTAAGGATGCATGTAAAACCAAAATAAACAATCTATTCCAAACTCCTAAGTTTGGTTTTATTGATGGTTTCCCCATATGCATTTTAATTTACAATTCAAAGGAAAACTAGTTGATTGGGTTTTATTTATTAACCAAACCAAGCCATGAATTATACTTAAATTTATAGTAGGAATTATCGTCTTTAGATATTGGCCAATAGAGATTCAAATGAAATTAGGCTTTGTGTAACTAAGTGAACTTGTAAAATAAATAATAGTGAGGGATGTCAAGGTATTATCTGACATGATTACTCTAATACTTAAGTTAGATACGTGCATATGGAAAGTAAGAATACATAAAGGTAGTAAGTAGGCTCATGTGTGAAGAATCAAATAATTTATCATTGAATGATGATCTTGTATTTATAAATGAGTGGAATCAACAGTTGGAGAGGTGTTAATGGGTGGAAGCCTCGTCCGCAAGTATTGAATAGTGGAGTCATGATGTCTAACATGTCTTACAAATGTAAGAGATAGTTGTTGACTTAGTTATTTACTCTTATCTACTGTCTTCTATTCATTAGTGGCCTTTACAGCTGGATAAGTTGTATGCTAAGCCTAAGGTAAAGTCGACCGGAAGGATAGGAAGGCTGGATCTAGGGAGGCATAGCATAGGTTACAAGCCTAATTAGATTAATACAGGCTTAAGGAGCCCATGCCCAAAAGGCTTTATCAACACTTCTACCCTCTCCCCCCCCCCCAACAATCTCATTGTCGCAGTGGAGGTAAAGAGAGGGAAAAGATGGGCTTCTCAGGTGTATTGTCGATCCGGTCCTAAAGTCCTTACAATAGCTAAGCGTCATGGTGATAGTGCTGCCATGCCAACGTAGTGGGGAAGACGCTCGAGCTAAGTGGCACATGGGACAAGCAGGTGTGGTCTGTCCAAGTAGGTTGCTACTAAGGTTGAGATAGGTACTCCAATCCTAAGGTGGAATATAGGAGATCCGACTTCCTTGGCCATCAGAGAGTATTAAGTGGTTAGCCTTCAATTAGTCAGGGTAGAATGTACATTTGCTGAGCTAAATAGGCGATCTAAGGTAGATACTCAATAAGCTGACCTAAGCATTCCGAGTAGAGGCAAAGATTCGGTAGATTGGGTGCTTCAAACAGTAAGGTCACAGAGCAAAGGTTTTGACTAGATTGGACCAAGCTGAGCTAATCAGTATTCAAATAGCTACCATCCATCCGTATCGAAGCATAGTGTTGTCGAAGTGCTGAACAAGTTCTCTCATGGAAGTCGAAAGGGCCTCAAGAAAACTTTTTTCAAAAGTAACTTTTTGAATTCTTACTTTATCGCATGCCTTCATGGTACAATTAATGTGACATGACAATTGTCCTATCACTGCATACATGCATTCAGTCACATGCATTTTGTCTTTCAAATGTAGCAATCCGATCAAAATTATCTCTATGTGTTTGCATTGAAATGTTTTAGGGGATTTATACTAGTACAAATCCCTATAATCGCTAATTCGCTTCCCAAAGCATTTTGCCTATAAATAGCAAAATCGCCTAAATAGATTACTCTTTGGTAACTTACTGTAACTTTATTCTCTCTTTTCATCTACTTTCTTCAAAGCTATCTCTTCTTCCCAAACTTTCTTTAAAGCTATCTCTTCTTCCCAAACTTTCTTCAAAGTTCTTCGCTTTTTAACATTAAGATGTCTACTAATAATAGAGCAAACACAAGTGAGACACCATCTACTGCGTCAAAGTACAATATAACAGACACCAAAGCCATAAGGAGTGATTCTCCCCATGGAGGAGAGGATGAAGCTACGTTGCTAGCACAGTTGGACGATGACTCGAGAATTGTGGTAGAGGCATTGGATAGGACAAAGCTCATTAGTGCCATCCTAAGGAACGTTTATGTGTACAATCTCTTACCCGAGGCCATAGATCTATTCACCATGCCTAAGATAGATAGAGGTTCGAGTAGTCAGATCAGTAAGAGCAAGTCTTTTGCCATTCATTAGGTCCTGGCAAACCTCATGGTTAGACTAACCTCGAGCCAGATAGTACGATTGCAAACTAGGGATGAAAGGGTGCTCTTACTGTCAGGTAGGCACTTCATGGTGTTTGAAAGATGTTTGGATTATGGGCAATGCCTCCCCTTGAGCAAATTTGAGAAGGAGCTCTTCCACTTCTACTAGTGCAGTCTAGTGCAAGTCTCTCCCAATAGGTAGAGGGTGTTGAAGGTGTTTCAAGGGCTCTGTGAATACTTGGTGATAAAGGCCACTCTTAAACTCTTCAATCATTTCTATATGTGAAAGAGTTTGAGTAGATGGTTGTACCTCCAGTTTCGTCTGAGGAGGAAGCAGTTTGGAGGCCTGGCAGATTCTATTAATAGCTAGCAAAACAAGTCCTTGGTAGTGGAGCTATTAGATGAAATAGACTTCTGGATGCCGTGGATTGCCCTAATTCGAACTCGAAGTCAAAAAGAGCTTAGGCTTAGTGATGTAGAGGCCATTAAGAAGATAAAAGCCTTCATGGCCTTAAGGAATGGCTAGGAGATAAACACCACAAAGTCAGTAGAAAGATACTTCAAGTATCCAATCTCTGAGCTCTTCCCCAACATAAAGAAAATTGTGGTGAAAAAATGGATGGAAGGTATAGGTTCATTTTTCATGAATAGCTTCTTTCGTCATACTGTGCGAGTATGTAGAACTGTACTTCATTCAATGTCCTCTTACAGAGAGAGGGGGGGGGGGGGGGGGGGGGG